>CM062621.1:38144156-38178463 GCA_025617555.3 Puccinia polysora | reverse complement strand
CTCAAGCACCCAAAAAAGAATATTTAAACAGGCTCTTTTTGCCCTTCTGTTCCCAAATCATCCATCAGTTATCATAAATATTATTATTATCAATAAGACATTGTGTCATTGTTAGTCAAGTGCTTATCAAGAAGAAAGCAAGTGATTTATGATCTAGTCTGAAGTATTCTTATTATTATTTTCTAAATAACTATCAACAACCAGAAGTTTGAACCAGCCACCAACCCCATCTATTCTGAAGCTTCTTACCTGAATCTTTGCAGGATTTCTGTGGATTACTTCCCAAGTAAGTTTTTCCCTTCCTGCTCTGGGTTTTTGTGCTGTTTTGCACGCCCAAATTAGTGGATAAAGCCTTAGAAGGCACCCATCTTCCATCCAAGGTTATAAACTGCCTAAGGAGGCCCCTGGAGGAGAGGTTGCCAAGTCTGTTAAGACCCCCAGTAGTATATTACTGTGGCCCCTCTTTTTATATTATATTTAAAATATTTATAACCAAACCAATTAAACCTTGCACTTGCTCTTACCATACCATTATTGGAGCCGTAAAGTGTTTATTCTTTGGAATATTATTGCTCCAAATTCTTTTATCACCCTCTGTAGCTAAAGGACTGCAAGGTTCCTGGTATCAGAGAGCTGACAACTGGGGGTCTGGCCGGGAAATATCCTTAATAATTAATTTTTCATTAATTATCTCCTGGACCAGTTATTTATATTTAAAAAAATTATATATATAAGTAGAAATACTTATTATTTTTCTTTATCTTTTGATTTATCCAGTGGATTCAAAAACCAACGGAGAATTGATCAATTATTATTTGAATCTTCTTAAAAAGAAAAAAGAAGAAAAATTACGTAACTTTGTGCCTGTTGTTATAACTCCTGAACAAGAACAAGAGAGACTTCTTTATTATAGACAACAAATCTTAAAAGAAAAGAACAAGAGTTAGAAAGAATTATTAATTTTAACTTCTTGTTAAGACAGAACAAAGATTGGAAAATCTATCAAAGAAAGCTTTCTGCTTTTAAGAGGACGGTATCCAAATTATAAAAGTGAGCTTTGATCTCCTTTTTATTATTTTTTTTAAAAAATCATAAAAAAATTATTATAAAAATAAATAAATATTTAACTTATATTTTTTTATTTTATCCTTTCTAGTGGACTTTTTTTTTGGTGATTTTATTGACCAAGACCTCTTAGAGGACGTCCCAGACTGTGGACCCTTGGACTTGTCCCATGATTTGATTGGAACCCACTCAGATCCCATTGGAATACCTTCCAAGGACGGTCCTGACCCCAACAAGGACTTAGTACCTTTAAACCTTCATATAAGTAAGTCATATATTTTTTTTAAAAAAAAATAATATAAAAACCAAAAATACTCGAAAAAAATTATTTTTTTGATTTTTTTAAAAAGTTTTGACAAAAGACTTACATAATTTGTAACATGCATCAAAACAGACGCAACACCCGCGCCAGTGGACGCGCCCCGTCATATGGATCTTTGCCCGGAGGAACCCGTGCGCGCAAGGACCCCAGTCGCAAACGCAATGCCAATCAAGCCAGTGATCGCTCCAATACGAGCGAAAATGACAACAACCGCGGCCGCCAACTCGACCAACTCACCGTTGGAGAGCCGTCCCTTGTCCAACGTGATATTCCAGGAGGATACCGTTCCACCTACGCCACCCCAGCGGGACTCCTCCAAGGAGGACAAAATAAAGGAATTGGTGAAAGAACACGTGGGTCATTGGGAGCTGTTCAAACAGGCTCAGACCCAGGAAGACCAGCAAGGTATGAGAAAAGCCATATCTTTAGCAAAGAAGACTCAAATAACCCTCCAAAAATTGATTCCCAAGAGAGAAGTAGAAGGTTACGTGCAGAATTGGAATCCTTGGGACCAATTAGTTTCCTTAAGAGGAAACAACAACAACAGGAAGAAGAGATCTCTAGCCCATCAGAAATTAAAGAGTCCCAAATAGTGGGACAATACAATATCTTTGGCAAGAAAATGGAAGAAAGTGTACCACAATTAGATGTAGAAACTTTCAACTTGTTTTCCATGAATGTTTCTCATAACTTTGATATCATTGGTAAATGTTTTGACAAAATATATGAGCAATTGGATAAAGTAAATACCAATTTTGGAAAATTCATGCAATCCCAATCCAACTTGGTCAAAATCAATGAGTTATAAGTAAAACAAATAAGAGACAGCATTAGCTTGAGTAAGGGAGAACTAATGAATTACCTAGAAAACAATACTTCAGCTATCCAAGAAGAAATTCTTCTATCTATTGAACAAATCAAAGAAGTTATTAATAAGACAGACCACACTTAACCTACTCATATTATTAATAAAATTAATTTATTAAGTAACAAACCTGACCTGGAATTAGGTATGATTAAGAATGATCTCAGAGATCTAAAGATAAACTTAACTCAACCCATTGCAGACTCTGATGAAATCAGACCTTCCAGGTACCACAGTACTCCCCAACTACCTTCTAGACCAAGACCAACCAGGCATGAATCTTTCATGCCTAGTCCCACTCCTGAAGTAGAACAAGCATTAAAATTACTTCCCCCTATCACTGAGTGGCCTAAATTCTCAGGAGAAGGAGAATACAATCATGTCAGTTTTATTTAGTTTATTTACTATACTCTGGCCTCTTATGAACTTCCTGATAACATAGCCGTAGTAAGACTACCTAGAATGTTTGAAGTAGTAGCCCTTGACTGGTTCATCAATAAGAGAGAAGAGTTAGGATCTTTGTCATGGAATTCGTGGAAAGACTTGATTAAGGAACAATTTGGTACCAGAATTTGGAAAATAAAAATGATGAAGACTTTCAAAAAATCTTTATTTGATCCATCTAAGGACAAACCTCACAAATGGTGCCTTGACCAGAAGAGAAGACTAGACTGCTTCTACCCAAATGATGATAAAGAAGAAGTCAATGAAAGACTCCTCAACCTATGTCCAGGACAACTTAACCATAGCATAAGATGCAGAATTCCCATGAACTCTGACCTTTCCACTCTCATAGGAGTATTAGAAGAAACTATTGACATGAATGGCTTAGACAAAAAGGTTAACAAACCCAGAGAACCAACTATTAGGAATAAGGAAGAATATAATAACAAGAATAAAGAACCTCTCCCTACCAACTCAGAAGCCAAGAATACTTTGGTAACCAAAGAAAAGATATGTTGGAATTGCAACCAAACAGGGCATGTAAGACCTGACTGTCCTTTACCCAGGAGAAAGATTAATCTTATTAAAGGAGAAGAAGATGACACTAATCCTGACCCCCAACTAGATGACACTGATGGTTCCATCTCTGAGTGTGACTTAATGATCACTAATCCCATTAATGTCATCAAAGGTAACATAGAATCTTCCATAGATATTAACCCTGTTAATGAAGATAGCAATTTGCCTCAACAGTGGACACCCAACATGAAAATCCAACATGTTTCTGAAGGCACAACCTTAACCCTCAAACCTTCTATTGGAAAAGGTTACACCGGTGGTAAAACTTGTTATGCCACTGGCTTGATACAAGGTTCCCCCGTAAAATTACTTCTAGACAGTGGAGCCTTCTGCTCTTGTGTTGGAACTGACTACTTAGATAAGCAGGATTCTAACTGGAAGAAAAAGTTACTACCAGTACCTCGAGCTAAGTTCAGCAGCTGTAACTCACCTCTCAATGCTATTGGAGTATGGCCAACAGAAATCATACTTCCCCACTCTAAAGGATCAATCAAGATAAAGATTGAATTTGTAGTACTTCAAAATGGAGTATGTGATTATTTTATTATAGGAAATGATTCTCTTTGCCTGTACGGGATAGATGTCTTCCAGAGTAAAGGGAGATATTTCACTATAGGAGGAGATTGGAACAAGAAGTTCCAAATATGCCATGTCAATGCTAAAGCTACTGATTCCACTTATGAGAGACACTTCGAGACTTTTAACCAGGAATACTTCTCCCAAGCTTCTCTGAATTCCCAGCTTAGTGAAAACCAGAAAAGAGATATTCTCCAAGTATGCTTTGAGAACCAGAATGCTTTTTGCACTAAAGACCATCCCATTGGTAATATTAAAGGTCATGATATGGTCTTAACTTTGACTATTAAGCCTCCTTACCCTCCTAACCTCAGAAGACCAGCTTACCCTTTTAGTCCAAAATCTAGGACTGCTCTAGAAGGCCACATCCAAGAACTAGTGGACTTACAAGTCTTACGGAAAGTAGGGCATAATGAGCAAGTAGACGTAACTACACCTGTGATAATAGCCTGGCACAATGATAAGTCTAGGATGGTTGGAGACTTTGGAATGCTCAACAACTACACCCAAGCTGACTATTATCCTATCCCAAGGATTGACCATGCTCTACATAATCTTTCTAAAGCTAAGTTCATTACTACTATGGAAATGTTGAAAGGCTTTCACCAAATACCTATCAGTCCGGATAGTAGGAAATTTATGAGAATCATATGTCATTTAGGCATATATGAGTATCTCATAATGCCCTTTGGTATTAAAAATGCTCCTTCCCACTTCCAAAGAATGATGGATACAGTCTTAGGAATGTTCATCAGGCAAGTTTGGATGATGGTATACATAGATGATGTTATCATTTATTCAGACAATTGGGATACTCACATGGATAAAGTAAGGCTAGTGGTTAAAACAATTGCCACAGTAGGATTAAAAGTATCTACGAAAAAGTGCAACTTTGGATACGGAGAACTCAAAGCTCTAGGACACATTTTTTCTGGACTCACTTTAACTGCTGACCAAAGTAAGATAGCAGCAGTAATGAACAGACCTATGCCCCAGAACAAAACTGAACTCTTATCCTTTATAAGCTTCTGCAGCTATTACAGGAAGTACATACCTAAATTTGCTAACCTCACCAAGTGTTTATATGAGATCTGCAACAACAACACTTTGTTCGAAATGAATCATGAAAGATTGAAGAATTATGAGGAACTCAAAGTAGCTATGACTACTGCCCCAGTGTTGATACAACCAGATTATTCTAAACCTTTCAAACTTTACATAGATGCTAGCATGGAAGGATTAGGAGCTGCATTACACCAAGAAGTAATAGAATAGGATAAACCAGTAGAGAAACCTATACTCTTCATATCTAGACAAGTCAAAGATACTGAAAAGAGATATGGTGCCAGCCAAATGGAATGCCTTGCTCTAGTATGGGCATTAGAAAAACTCAACTATTATTTGGAAGGTACAAATTTCGTGGTGATCACTGATTGCAATGCTGTTAGAACTCTCATGAACATGAAAACTCCTAGCAGGCATATGTTAAGATGGCAGATAGCCATACAACAGTACAGAGGTCAGATGACTATTGTCCACCAAGCTGGAGTTAAACATCAGAATGCTGACAGTCTTAGCAGAAATGCTCTACCAAATGATACTATCAATCCTGTTCATGACCCAGAAGATCATGATATATTTCCTATACTAAACATTAACCTGTTTAATCTTGAAGCTCCCATCATAGGAATTCACATATGTGAACTAGATGAATCACTTTTCAGCTCCATCAGAGAAGCATACAACTCTGACATGAAGACTTTGATTAACATCGTAGAAAGTACTTCACCTCCATCTGAACTCATCAACAGTTTACCTGAACCCCTGCTGAAATCCTAAAAAGAAGGAAGATTCACACTGTGGGATGGCCTAGTATATTACCGGCATAAACACTCTAGTGTTATAGTCTTGACCAAGACAGAGCATATCAAACTTGTTTTAGCTGAATGTCATGATAATTGCTCTTCGGGTCACCTGTCTACTGATAGAACCCTAAATAAAGTAAAGCAGACTGCCTGGTGGATCAACTAGAGAGACTCCACTATAAAGTATGTTTCAAGCTGTGAAATCTGTCAGAAGTCCAACAGGACCACTGGGAAAAGGTTTGGACTACTCCAAAGGATTGCTGAGCCCAGGAAAAGATGGGAAGTTATCAAAATGGACTTTGTAACGGGACTGCCCCCTGGAGGAGCTTACTCTTACAACTCAGTCCTGGTTATTGTAGACAGATTTTCTAAGAAAGCCCAGTTTCTACCTAACCATAAGGAAGACACAGCTATGGAAGTAGCCTTACTCTTCTGGAACAGACTAATTGCTGATGTAGGAATTCCTAAGATTATTATCAGTGATAGAGACCCCAAATTCACGTCTGAATTCTGGAGAAACCTCCATGATATGTTAGGAACTACCTTAGCCTTTTCTACAGCTTATCACCCTCAGACAGATGGATTAGCTGAAAGAATGATCCAGACTCTAGAGGACATGCTCAGAAGGTTCTGTTGCTTTGGGATGGAGTACAAGAATACAGACAGATATTGCCATGACTGGGTTAGCCTTTTACCTGCACTAGAAATGGCCTATAACAGTAGTAAACACTCTACTACCAAAGAGGCTCCTTACGTACTGGAAAGAGGATGGATCCCCAAATTACCCAAGGATAACCTTAATCAGGAGTTGACTAATATCCATCCAACATCAATGGACTTCAAAAACATGATAGATATGGCAAATAAGCACGCTGCTAAGTGTGTACAAGATGCTGTTAAATACAACCAACAGAGATGGGATAAAACTCACAAAGAACCTGATTTCATAATAGGAGATCAAGTTCTAATTTCAACCACCAATTTCAATAACTTGGCTGGAAACAGAAAACTCAGACCAGCCTTTGTTGGGCCTTTCACTATCAAGAAACTCCATGGTAAGAATGCCGTAGAAGTCATCCTCAGTAATTAACTCTCTAGGAAACACCCAGTCTTCCCAGTTAGCCTTTTCAAACACTACCATCCCAGAGAAGGTGAAAAGACCCCTTCACCTGAAATACCAGTCTTAGATGAGCCTGAGAAGGAAAAAGGAAAAGTTAGTAAAATCCTTAAAGATAAAAAAGAAAGGATCCAAGGAAAAGATGTTAGACTTTACTTAGTCAGACACAAAGAAGAATCAGCTGATAAAGATGAATGGCTACCTGAAAACAACATTCCAGATGGACCTATACAACTGAAAAACTACAGAGCCAGTAAAACACACTGAGCCCCAAAAATTTTTTTTTCAGCTATAGTTATATCTTGGAGTGGGGGAATGTCAGCCTGCTACTTAGCACAGAGCAACCTGACAAAGCAAAAACAATAATAATATTAACAAAAATAAAAAGAACAAAAATAAATAAATAAATGAAATTATTATAAAATGAAGGAGTAGGAAATACATAAATATTATTGCAGAAATTGATTCCCCACCCAAAATAAGGTAGGGTTTGCTCACTGACCCCACCCTTGAATTCTTACTCCTTATATTTTTTAAATAATTTAATAGAAAATGGTAAATGACCACGGCACCAGTATGGCACCTTTTGGCCATTTTAATATTTCACATGATATGTCATGTATAGGTTTCACACCTAAATTTCAGTTGAAATCCAGGTGTTGTGTGTAGTTTAGGAGTTACACGGGGAATTGTGTTTTTTCACAATTCCCGCACGCAGCCCCGCGTCCCTACAGCGCTGGTCTCCCGCGTACGCAAACTCCCACACGCAGCCCCGCGTCCCTACAGCGCTGGACTCCCGCGTACGCCAACTCCCGCACACAGCCCCGCGTCCCTACAGCACTGGACTCCCACGTACGCCAACTCCCGCACACAGCCCTGCGTCCCTACAGCGCTGGACTCCCGCGCAACTGAACTCCCGCGCAGGTAATCCCGTGACCTAGTCACGCGCGCAGCGGATCAGTTCCCCGCGCGCATCTGAGCAGGGGATCAGTCCCCGCGCGCATCTGAATGGACTGATCCCCGCACCTCCTGCCGTGATCAGTCTGACAGCCAGGTACCGCTCAGAGGAGCTACAATATAGTAGGATCTACACTAAATATGTAAAGCTACCACACAAGAATAAATTATAGTTTAAAAATCCTAAAAATCAATTAAAATTAGTTATTAACTAATTTTTAGTATTTTTATTAATTAAATAAAGATCCAGACTCACCACGACATGAGTTGATCAGAACCTTCAAAGACCACAAAACTACATAAGGAGTGGTCGTAAAAATTATTAAAAATTACAAACAGGATCAGCAGAAGATGGAAAATCAATTAACATCCACGTCTGCTCACTTTGGACCAGTACTTACAGTACAAATTGAGGATCAGTGCAGGATCAGCAAAATGACTAATCTATTGATTAACAGATCCTGCAGCTAAAAAGGAGCTGTTCCTTGACAGATCTAAGGCCAGCAGGCTAACAGCACCTTGAGGACGTGCCAATCTTGCCCTGACTGCCCCCTAGCCTCAGCCCATGGCTAGTACCCCTTCTAGAGGCCCTCAAGCACCCAAAAAAGAATATTTAAACAGGCTCTTTTTGCCCTTCTGTTCCCAAATCATCCATCAGTTATCAGAAATATTATTATTATCAATCAGACATTGTGTCATAGTTAGTCAATTGCTTATCAAGAAGAAAGAAAGTGATTTATGATCTAGTCTGAATTATTATTATTATTATTTTCTAAATAACTATCAACAACCAGAATTTTGAACCAGCCACCAACCCCATCTTTTCTGAAGATTCTTACCTGAATCTTTGCAGGATTTCTGTGTGTTACTTCCCAAGTAAGTTGTTCCCTTCCTGCTCTGGGTTTGTGTGCTTTTTTGCCCGCCCAAATTAGTGGATAAGGCCTTAGAAGGCACCCATCTTCATTCCAAGGTTATAAACTGCCTAAGGAGGCCCCTTGAGGAGAGGTTGCCAAGTCTGTAAAGACCCCCAGTAGTATATTACTGTGGCCCCTCTTTTTATATTATATTTAAAATATTTATAACCAAACCAATTAAACCCATCACTTGCTCTTACCATACCATTATTGGAGCCGTAAAGTGTTTATTCTTTGGAATATTATTGCTCCAAATTCTTTTATCACCCTCTGTAGCTAAAGGACTGCAAGGTTCCTGGTATCAGAGAGCTGGCAGGTTAAATTTATTTATATATTTATAAAATAAATTCAAATGGAGGGGCCAAGACCTTAATGGGGTTTTTGAGCCCTCCGGCACACAGGTATATGTCTTTTAAGGACAATATAGGAGAAATTGTGGTGCCTGCGGGGTTGACAAGGATTCCTTTCAAGAAGGGTGTGTGTAATTTCCTTGGGGCATAGGTTATGCAAAACCTACAAAAGGGGTATAAGTCAGCAGGATAACTTACTAGGTCTAGATCCGGACTTATTCTTGATGAATGGGACAATATTCAAGGATTCAGGGTGCTGGAAGTTGGTACTGGGGCAGGCTGAATGGTTGGTTGTTCAATTTGGCCAAAAAACAAGGATTCAAGAATTATGGTCTACAATTTTATCAGAAAGTGGTCCAGGATCACACACTTATTTCTTATAAGGGTTTGATGGCTTGAGGACGAAAATATCTGAAGCAATAATGACTATATAACTGGATGAATGTGTTAGAAATGGCTGGGGGAAGGGCCTTCATTTATATCGTTTGGGTCCCCTCTTGGTACAGTCCTTTTACCAGCCAAAGGAGGGTGACACAGGCTAGTGCTGAGGCCAGGGAGCCATCAGTGTGTATGTGTGGACCTGCTCTAGTCACTACAGAGGTACAGGAAGCCCTATGTCATCATGCTTTGGGCTTGATACACGTTTCTGTGCCCTTAATGACCTCACTGTATTGACCAAAGAGGTTGTATTCAATTAATATTTATAAATACAAGCCATGGCCTCTTGAGGCCAGGGGCTTGAACACAGGCTATGGGGACCTTATGCTGCAAGGACAATTTGAGTCTGAGGCTCTTCTTCTCATATTGGGGTGTCTTACAGTTCCTTAATTGGACAGTAAACCCCTAGTTGTGACTAGTTATGTACAGTTTTAATTATAAGGGGTATGGAGAGTGTTGTATGTATTCCTGGTGTCTTGTGATCCATCTAGCACGAAGCTAGGCCCCTGTTTATGCTCAGTACACACTCTCAGGGTGTTACAGTAACTCGCAGATACTTTTTTAGGTACAAATCTTCCGTACAGGCCCTTTTACAGAGGCCCTGAAAACCCTTTTGTATAGTTCCAAAAAGGGTGCAGGGCCCATTTTTCCGGATTTTTGGGTTGTTTATCCCCTTTCATACTATTCCCCACCACATGGTGGAGCTCTCTGGCCCCCATGTGATGTGGAACAGGGCTATGGGGTGTATTGGAGGTACCCCACAGCGCGGTTTCCGTTTTGGGAGAGGGGAGGGCTGGCCAGTGAGCCGGCCAGTCACTTTGCGCGGTGGCTTGGTTGGTCACTAGGTAGTGGCAGCCATGCAAGGTGGTCGCTTGGCTACCCGCGGGCTGGTAAGTGGCAACTACCTCGCGTGGTAGTCGCTCAACTACCCGCGAGGCTGGTTGCTTAAATACCTGCAAGGCTGGTTGGTAGCTGCCGCCTAGAGCCTGTGCAAGGTAGTCGGGCAACTACTTGCGGGGCCGGCAATAGGTAGCGGCAGCCGCGCAAGGTAGTCGCTTGACTACTCGCGGGGCCGGTTGCGCCATGGCTCCTAAGAGCTGCGCGCCTAGCTGCAAAAAAATGACCCGCGGCTGCGCGCGGGGTTATGGAAGAAAGCAGTTTTTGTCCATAACTCCTAAACTTAACACAATTATGGGTTTCTGACCGAATTTTTGGTCAGAAATCTATACCTGCGGATGTGATAGGAGAATGCACAGGTGAACCATGGTTCTACCTGAAGGAGTGGGATTTTGGGGGTGGTGCCAGTGGGTGACCCTACCTAAATTGGCACCACAAATCCATTTTTTTAATAATATTTTTGGATTTCTTAGAAATTAAGGATTTATTCCTTATTTTTATTTTATTTTATTATTCCCGTATTTGTTTTTTATTATTAATTTATATTTTATTTGTTTTTAGGCTTTAGTCAGTTGGTTCTGAATATTAGCCAGCTGACATACAGAGAGTGATAAAAATACTGGAATAATAATAATAATAATAATTCCAAAAATAAACGCTTAGAAGCTCATATAAATGATATAATAAGAGCATTTGCAAGGTTTAATTGGTTTGGTAATAAATGGTTTTCAATATAATGTAAAAGAGGGGCCACAGTATTTTACTACTGGGGATCTTTACAGACTAGCACCCTCTCTTCAAGGGGCCTCCTTGGGCAGTTTAAGAATGTTGGAATGAAGATGGGTTCCTTAGAAAGAACTCATTCCACTAATGGCCGGGCCTAACAGCACAAATGGCCAAGACAGGAAGGGTAACACTCACTCTGAGCACTTTACCACAAGAATCCTGAAATAATTGCAAGGGTTTCAGAGCGGATGGGGTGGATTGCTTGACTAAACTTCAAGGGTTGATTGGTTAATAAGAATAAATAATAATACTACAGAATAAGTCATAAATCACTTGCTTATCTTCATATAAGCACTTGATCAACAATGACACAGTTTTTGATTGATAATAATAATTCCTGGTAAACTGATGATGGAATAATGGATCCAAAAAGGTCTGTATAAATACATTTTTGGGGTGATTTTGAGCTTCTCAGGGCACCTAGAGAGTGTTCTGCTCGTGGGCTGAGGCTGCCAAGCCAGTCAGGGCAAAATTGGAAAGTCCACTTGGTGCTGTCAATCAGCTGTCCTTGGATCTGCTGGATTTCTTTACTATTTTAGCCACAGGATCTGTTAATCTGTTGTGGCGTAAATTTGATCATTCTGTACTCATCCTTCATTTGTACTATGGGTATTGCTTTAAAGCGGGAAGATGTGGATTTTTACTTATTCTCCATCATCTGCTTATAACGTAGATTAGTTTTAATAATTTTTATGAACACTCCTTGTAGTGTTTTGTGGTCTTCAAAGATCAGGGTCAGTGATTTATGTGGTAATCCTTGATCTTTGATTTATTATTTAAAGATGTTTTAAACTTAATTTTCATTAATTTTATTTAGTTTTTGATCCTTTTAGATTATTGGTAATGCATATGTCAATTTGTTACATATGCTAGGCAACTCTAACTAGGTTGTAGCTCTTCTGAGCGGTACCTGGTTGTCAGATTAGTCACGACTGATCCAGACGCAGGGATCAGTTAGTAAAGATGCATGGGGGGTAGGATCCGCTGCATGCGTGGCAGAGTTACCTGCGCGCGGGTCTCTAGTACGCGGGAATCTGCTACTACAAGTACGTAGGGATTGGTAATGATGCAGCGCTGCGCGCGGGAATTGTGACATAACCCATTTCCGTGTGGAACTCCTAAAATATACACAACACCTCAATTCTGAGTGAATTTTAGGTGTAAACCCTATTCGTGACAACATGTGTGAAATATTAGAATGGCCAAAAAGTGCCATACTGGTGTCGTAATTTTTAGTACTTTTCTTTTCAATTATTTTAAAAATGTAAGGACTTGGAATTCAAGGGTGGGGTCAGTGAGTGACCCTACCTAATTTTGGGTGAGGAATTCATTTCTTTAATAATAGTTATGGATTTCTCACTCCTTATTTTGTTGATTGAGATATTCTTATTTTTCATAGTTTTGTGTTGCTATTGACAGGTTGCTCTGTGCATAGTAGCAAGCTGACAGAAACTTTGTGGAAATTTACAGTGTTTGATGGTCCTTTCAGATAGATCAATAGATTTTCTTTTGAGTTGTTTTTTCAGAATGTTTTTGGCTTTGGTTTTTCTTTGAAAAAATTCATCCAGGACCTCATAAGTTTTAAAAATGACTCATTTTCTGACAGGAAGTTAAATTGCCTGTTGAATAACAGTGGTTGGTATTGCTGAAAACTCAAAGGAAAAGATTCTCCAGAATGCCTTGGAAGGAAAATACCATCTTGAATCCCTAAGCTGGTTTATTGAATCCAAGTTATAACTAAGAAAAACAGTACTTCTATAAAGATTTGAAATTGGGATTTCCCCAAGAGTTAGGTATTTTTATGTAAAACCCAGGAATGATCAATTCAAGGTATGCTTTGGAAGTGATAGCATGATATTTTAAATGAATTTGGCATCTTTTATAAATAGAATAATTATTTTCACCCATGATTTTTGATTGAAGGCTTTGGGGTATCTCTTTCTGCATTTTCAAGTATCAATCAAAGGGTATTAAAGTTTTAAAATACCACATTGACCATGCATTTTGTGTCTCTTGAATTCTTGAAAGAGATGAGGCTGATTCCCTTCATTATTAATCTCTTAAAAAAAAATCAGTCAAATCTGTTCAGATTTTCTTGGATTGTGGTCAGGATGAAGGATCCCCAAGATTTGAGGATGCAGAAGGCCTGCCTTCTTGAATTTTATGAAATCAGTATGTTCTATTGTGGTTCCCAAGATTTCATACTTCAATAATTAATCACAGATCTTTTTCAATCTTGATGTTAAAAAATGTGGTACAATACCTGGATAATCATTTGCTGTTTGAACTGGGAAAATATTTTTCAGAATCTCTGGCTATGCTTGCTTACATGTTAGTTTTATGAAAAGATCATTCTTTCCCATATTCTGAAACATTCCCATAGAATCTTGATATTGAGCCTCCATGTCCCTTGGTCCACCTATCAATGATTGGGGAAGGATAAACTAAAAAACCATGAATAGGGAAATGTTAATTTATGCACAACTTTTGGAAGAAGATAGGAATAAATCTCAAATCAAAAATTGAAGAGAAATCAAGTTACCTGTTTCCTGACCCATCTCAAGACCAAGGTCAATGGCATTAACAACATCATAGAAATTCTCAATCCTAAGATTATTTTGATGAGTAAAAATATAAAATCATATTTCTTTCTGAATTTTTATTTTCTGGTAAACACAAGATTGTTGGAGCCAAAAACTACCCCACTACAAAATTGAAGAATCAGGATGAAAAAATTCCAGATGATTTCTATAATATTTGATGATGGTTGAAATTTTCTTCCAGAATAGTTAAAATTTGCTTTTCTGGTTGTTATTTTCATTGTGGCAACCAACCCAATTCACCATAAGAATAAAAAATAAAATAGGGAATAGGGTCATATAATTATTTCTTTTTGATGGAGATAACCCTGCTTAAGAGTCCACCACATCTCTTTGGAATATCTCAAACCTTCAAATAAACAAATCTGGACCCATAAAGTCTGTGGAATCACATTGGAAATTTTCAGCCCATCTGATGCCCCATGGACACCTGTAGGGTTAATAATTGCAGACAAAATGGGCTTGGGGAAGTCAATTTACGCAATATTCTTCATGGCCTCTTCAATTATTCAGAAGTTCCCACCTGCTTCCTGAACACAAAAAGAGGCAAAATCAACACACACAACTCTACTTATTTGGCCCCCCTGCTGCAAAACCATGTGGATGAAATTCACCAACAGTAAGACTGGGGTTCAGTAAAACCTCATCTTCAGGAGGTTAAATTTGTAACCTGTAGAGCATGGAAAAGCGGAACCTTATTTAAAGGAAAACTTATCCACAAAAGAAACAATATGGCTGGGCTATGGTAGAAAACAGCCAAAGCAGAGAGTAATTGCTTACTCAATGAGTATTAAATATACTAGGTACCTTCAATGATTCAAAATCCAATTCCTAATCAACCCCAAACTTAATTAATTGTTGAATTTTAAATTATTGCAGGTACCAAGAAAATTCAAAAGAAGCAAATAGGAATTAGATTTTTCATGAAAATATCTCTGGAAATCCATAAATCTTTAAATTTTTCAGACATCTTGCTCATACAAAACTTTCCTTTTTTCACACCCTTTTTCAAATTTGGAAAATTATATTTCTCATGAAAAAGTTGTGGAGAAGGGTTTATAAAAATGCAATCAAATTGCTTTCAGATTTTTTGAAGAGTTTGAACCCTTTAAAAATATTTCCAACATCTAGAATGCAATAATAAACACATGTATACATTGTTGTTTGGGGCCAATTCTGAAAAACTCTTCTTGAATTTCTTTTAAATATTAATTTTATGGTTAAATAAAGCCTTACTAACCATTTTTGAAAAATTCTTTGGGGCCTTTTTGTCCTCTAAAAATGTGATTAGAGTTAAATGAACAAAAATTAAATGCACCTTTTTAAGGATTTTCTTATGAAATTTCCCCTCAATACGTTTGTACTCTTGAAGGCTTAGGAAAATTTAAAGAATTTGAATGCATCCTCAATGGAGTATTTTCAAATTTTCATGCAAAAGGTTGAATCTCATAATATTTCATGAGGGAATTGGTTTGAAATTTTGTTCCTAACTCATTTCTTTTTGAAAATTTTATAAATTAACTAGAGTATTGCCCCCAAATTTGGGGACTGATTGGTATTTTAATTTTTTAAATGAATTTAATCAAGTGGGAAATATGTGGAATGGATTAAAAAATTGGAACTAGTGTATTTCCAAAATGTGATAATTTCAAATATTTTTAATCAAATTGGAAATCTAGGGAATATATTCAAAAAATGGCTGTAGTTTATTTCCCCCAAATTTGGGCAATGGATTGAATAAAAAAACCTTGATTTGAAAAAACGGGATTTTATCTAAATGTAGTAAATCTGGGGATTGGATTAAAAAATGATGAAATGAACAATTTCTCAAGTATTTCCAAAGATAAGCTATCAAAAATAATCATATATCATTGAAATCTCAGTATTTAATTTCAGTGATGGATGTCATTCAAAACATCATGATAAAAAATGTTGTCAGTTTCAAATCAAATCTTCTTTCCATGTTGCAACCACTTCCTTTTTAAACTTTCTGGATCTACACCTTGAAAATTCAAACTATAGCTACCCATGGGTGGACGCTGGATCTTGAATATAAAGAGCAATATTTGAAATTGTATAACCTTGTGATTTTTTAGTTTTCAATTAGAATTCCAAATTGACTGGGAACTATTTTCAAATCATTTTGAAAGGCAGAAAATTTTCCTCTGGATCAGAAATGAAATTTACAGATGGAATGGCCATCACTCTTCCTAAGGAATTGAGCATGCACATGAGTCATAAGTGCTTCATCACAGATTATCAAAGAAGCACTTTTGAGATATTAATCCTCTTTGGAATGCTTTTATATTTTTTTTATTTTAATATCTAATTTTTGAGAACTCTTGGATCTGTAATCCCAGAGTGAATTAAGTCTTCAACTGTGAAATTTTAGCAAGAATTTCATACAAAAAGTGGATTTTCTGGCTGAAAAAGTGCCAATGGAATTCTGAACAACTTTTTTGGTCCAAAATATTGGATATCCTCATTGGCTTATTGCATTTTTTTAAAAAAATGATTATTAACCCTGAGTAAGATCTTGGCCAAATCTGCCTCTCTGAAAGTTGGATAAGAAATTCTATTTACTTGCTTTAGGTTTTCAAATGCAGTAGCACCAACAGAGTTATTTGACAAAAAACTGAGAAAAAACCTTTCTAAATCTGAAGGATGAACAGTGTAAATTCACCCAATTGAACAACCACCTTGACAGTGCCTGTATTATATTCTGATCAAATGAAATGTGAAGTTTTGTGGAAAATCAGAATATTTTTTTCTCCTTGAATAATCATTAATTTGATTTATTTTTAAATATTGTGTCAGCATAGTTTTTAATTGGGTTAATCTTTGAAGAACTTTATCCAGGGCTTCCTCTGGCTCAAAAAAAACCTGTTGATGACCCATACCTGCACATATTTGAATATTCATGTGGGGCATTGTTACTTTTCTAAAAGATAAAGATTGTAAGAATCAAACCAGGAATTATGAATGAGGAAGTTTGTATGATTCATCCTCAGTGAAATGGTATTTTGATTCTGGTATTTTATACATATGGGATAACTGCTTTAACCACCAATTGTAAAAATGTCTCATAGCAAATGTGGAACCACAAATAAGGGCAGTAGGACATTCTTCTACATAATGAATTTAGAAAGTCAAGTGATAGAAATTGAAGTGTTAATTTATGGGTTGAGGGGGAATTGCATCAAATCCAGGTGGGATGAGTGGGGGTTTATATAAATTTTCAATGTTCCAAATAAATTTAAATTTTCAATGTTCAAAAAAAAAGCTTGAACCAAGTGAGGAACTAGTGTTTACTACATGTGTTTTCAATTTCCTCTGTTACAGTCCTTGTTACATGTGTTGTCCTTCGTTACATTTGTTTTCATTGGTTACATGTGTTGTCCTTGGTTATTTAAATGCTCAATAATAAAAAAAAAAACTTGCACCAAGTGAGGAATGAATGTTCATTACATGTGTTTTCAATGCCCTCTGTAACATTCCATGTGTCCTTGTCACATTTTTTTGGCCCTGTTACATTCCTGTTGTTGTTTAATTTGTTGGCGCTGTTACATGCATTGGCCCTCTGTTACATTCCTTTCCTTGTGGCATTTGTTGTCCCTGTTACTTGCATTGGCCCTCTGTTGCATTCCTGTACTTGTTACATTTTTTGGCCCTGTTACATTCATTTCCCTTTGTTACATTCCTGTCCTTGTTACAATTTTTGGCCCTGTTACATACATCCTGATATATACTTCAAAAAAGGTGGTTGAAAAATATTCAAAATGAAAAAATTGACTGAAAAAAAAGCAGCTGAAAAAAAATGAAACCAAAAAAAAAGCACTGAATTAATGGATGCAAGAGGTGCAGTGTGAATTTTTTTTAAAAAAGGGGACTGAAACAAAAGTAGGCAGAAAAAAAATTACAGAGAAGAAAAAATTGACTGAAAAAAAGCGGACAGAGAAAAAAAAAGCAGCTAAATAAAAGAAAACCAAAAAAAGAACTGGATGCAAGAGGTGCATACATGAAAACCTCAAAAAATGAATATTAACCCCAGGAACTTGACACCAGGCGGGGCATGTGAGATTTTTCAATCTTTTCATATTTATGAATTATGATTTTTCAAAATTGAGAGTGAAAATAAGAATAATTTAAAATTCTTATTCCTTTCAAAATGATGAATTTTACCACAAGAGTGATCTATGTTCAACTTCCAGACGTTTGAGTTTAAACCACCACAAAAAATCCCTTGGCACCTGCTAGAAATTGCTATCAAGGAGCTCAGGTCCAATATATGAACAAGATGAGATCAATATGTCATTCAAGCTAGGCCAATCTATGACCATGCCCCTTGATGCACAGTCACTGTGCATCAAAAACTGAATTGAAGACAGTAAATAGCTTAAAATAGAGAATGAAGAAATCTGCAACAACATATTCCTTGATGGCACTTGCTAGCAAGTGACATGCACCTTTCTGTGATGAACTATCTCACAAAAAAAGATATAAAAAATAAAATATCCAAAGAAAAATGACTGAAATTTACTCAAACAGAATTATTTTTTTTCTCTCTGGTCTGATTAATTTTTTCCATGGATAAATATATTAAAATTAAAAAAAGAACGTGAAAAACAAAATGATAATTCAATTGGATTATGAAAGTAATCAAACATTAAGGTTCTCAAATTATTCCATTTTTTTTTGAGTTCCAGGAAGAATACATACATTTCAAAAGCATTGTAAACCACAAAAAGAGTTATGGTACTTGCTACGAAGTGCCATCTGATAACCTCTGGTTGAAGCTCCAATCCCTAGTTGTGTCAGCCTGCTACTTAGCACAGAGCAACCTGACAAAGCAACAACAATAATAATATTAACAAAAATAAAAAGAACAAAAACATAAATAAATAACATTATTATAAAATGAATGAGTAGGAAATCCATAAATATTATTGCAGAAATGGATTCCCCACCCAAAATAAGGTAGGGTCACTCACTGACCCCACCCTTGAATTCTTAATCCTTATTTTTTTTAATTAATTTAAAAGAAAATGGTAAATGACCACGGCACCAATATGGCACCTCTTGGCCATTTTAATATTTCACATGACATGTCATGTATAGGTTTCACACCTAAATTTCAGTCAAAATCCAGGTGTTATGTTTAGTTTAGGAATTACACAGGGAATTGTGTTCTTTCACAATTCCCGCACGCAGCCCCGCGTCCCTACAGCGCTGGACTCCCGCGCACCCAAACTCCCGCGCGCATTTGATCCCTCCCGCGCGCAGGTAATCCCGTGACCTAGTCACGCGCGCAGCGGATCAGTCCCCCCGCGCATCTGAATGGAATGATCCCCGCGCCTAACCTTCCGTGATCACGCGCGCAGCGGATCAGTCCCCGCGCGCATCTGAATGGACTGATCCCCGCGCCTAGCCTGCCATGATCAGTCTGACAGCTAGGTACCGCTCAGAGGAGCTAAAACCTAGTAGGATCTACTCTACACATGTAAAGCTACCACTCAAGCGTAGATCATAGTTTCAAAATTTTAAAAGTCAATTAAAATTAGTTATTAACTAATTTTTAGTATTTTTTATTAATTAAATAAAGATCCAGACTCACCACGTCATGAGCTGATCAGAACCTTCAAAGACCACAAAACTAAACAAGGAGTGGTTGTAAAACTTATTAAAAATTACATAAAGGATCAGCAGATTATGATAAATCAATAAACATCCACTTCTGCTCTCTTTGGACCAGTACTTGCAGTACAAATTGAGGATCAGTGCAGGATCAGCAAAATGATTAATCTGTTGATTAACAGATCCTGCAGCTAAAAAGGAGCTGTTCCTTGACAAGATCTAAGGCCAGCAGGCTAACAGCACCTTGAGGACGTGCCAATTTTGCCCTGACTGCCCCCCTAGCCTCAGCCCATGGCTAATACCCCTTCTAGAGGCCCTCAAGCACCCAAAAAAGAATATTTAAACAGGCTCTTTTTGCCCTTCTGTTCCCAAATCATCCATCAGTTAGCAGAGATATTATTATTATCAATCAGAAATTGTGTCATTGTTAGTCAAGTGCTTATCAAGAAGAAAGCAAGTTATTTATGATCTAGTCTGAAGTATTATTATTATTATTTTCTAAATAACTATCAAGAACCAGAAGTTTGAACCAGCCACCAACCCCATCTGTTCTGAAGCTTCTTACCTGAATCTTTGCAGGATTTCTGTGGATTACTTCCCAAGTAAGTTGTTCCCTTCCTGCTCTGGGTTTGTATGCTGTTTTGCCCGCCAAAATTAGTGGATAAGGCCTTAGAAGGCACCCATCTTCATTCCAAGGTTATAAACTGCCTAAGGAGGCCCCTTGAGGAGAGGTTGCCAAGTCTGTAAAGACCCCCAGTAGTATATTACTGTGGCCCCTCTTTTTATATTATATTTAAAATATTTATAACCAAACCAATTAAACCTTGCACTTGCTCTTACCATATTATTATTGGAACTTTAAAGTGTTTATTCTTTGGAATATTATTGCTCCAAATTGTTTTATCACTCTTTGTAGCTAAAGGACTGCAAGGTTCCTGGTATCAGAGAGCTGACAAGTTGAAGGTATGTTAATTCTCTCACAGGTTTTTTGGGCACAGTGACCGTGCAAAATTCAAACTGAATGTGCATTGGAGCGTGGACAAATCTTTACATGAGATTTTCCAGAGCTTAACCTAAGCTTGGTCAAACATTGGGCATGAGCTCCCTGATGGCACTTTCTGGCAAGTGACATGCAGATTTCTGTGGGGTTAAATATTTTTTTCTTTGATTGGTGAATATTTTTTTCAGAATGTTGATGTGTCTCCTCAGCCACTAACTCATCATCACTACAAAACCTGTTTACAAAGCTTCATGAAAAATTTAATTTTTTGAAATCAAGTGCATTCAGTGGTTTTCACTCCTATATAGTAGGAAAGCACCAGGTATCACTTCAAATAATTTGAAAATGCTTTCTAGCAAGCATGATCAAGGAGCTCAGGCCCTACCTATGAAAAAGCTAAGGTAAAGCTCTGATCAAGCTAAATTCAAGCTCTTGAATAAGCTACACTGCACAGTGACTGTGCACCAACCCTTTGATTGAATAATTGATATAGATTCAACTAGAGAATGGAGAAAGCTTCAACTAGAGCTTCCTTGATGATGTTTCCCAGAAAGCAACATGGAAGAAGTCCCGGTGTATATGAACTGAAAGAACCCATATGTGTTCCAGGGGCCCCCCTCCCACCCAGCCCACTCATGTTCAAAACAAAATTATACATAAACCTGCCAAACCACAGTACTTGACTTCAATGACACTGCTTCTCAGTCAATTTTGAATATTCCTCACTCAATTTTTAAAAATCACAATCCAATATCAAACAAACTCTAACCTCCCACACTCCCACTGAAATTGATTTCAAAAAACCCCACCCAATTTTGCAAACTAAATGCATGTCATGTTTTTATGTTTTTCCTCATTTGTGAAATAATTATTGAAGGGATTCAAATGCCTCAACAAAACCTGGAATACAGTTTATTGGGCTTTCAGAACCCTCTTTTCATGAATAGAATTTCAGGAATACTTGTTCAAATCTCAAAAATTGAATCCAAATAAGAAAAAGTGCATGTTTGAAAGAAATCTAGAAAAAATAAAAGTGTGTAGATTTGAAAGGGTAGGTGTATGTACATTTTAATGCCTTAAAAATTTTAAAAAAATGCAAAATATATGAATAGTAAAATATTAAAAATACAAAGAATCAATTTAACTGATAGAAAAATGAAAAAGGTATAAATCATGAAATCAAAAAAAAAAAATCAAAATTGAAGTAAGGTCAATTTAAAAAAGATGGAAAGCATTTAATCATATCCAATACATATTTCCATGACATTTGTGGGAATTAGGAAATCCAGAATGCTTTTCATTCTATTTTTTCAAAATATTCAAACTAATATGAGGTATGAATGTATAAAAAACATCCTATATGCCTCTCTGTGAAAGTGGAATCGCTTTTTTTCAAAATCCATGACCAGTTTTTCAATTTTCCTGTAAAAATTCAAATTCAAAATAAATAAAGTGAAAATTTCACATTGAGTTTTTTTTTCTTGGAAGATTACACAAAGAACTAGAATAAAAATTTGATATTTTTATAAATTATATAAAATATATTCATCATCTCTACAAACAAAGATATGCAAGGTATTTGTTGATTTATGCTGAATTTATTTTGGATAATACTCCTTCAAAAGGTCATTTTTTCAATGTTGAGATCATTCAGTAAAATGATTTTTTGGAACACTCCAAGAAAATGAGGATTTCTTTTTTTCAACAATTATCTGGATACAAATTTCTTGGTTCATAGAAGGATTTTTTTTTATATTTTTGAAATTCAATAAATTTATTGATGATTGAAAAAAAAGATTTGGGAAAAAGCCTTAAGAAACTCAAAAAATGGGGATTTTTTAAAATAAAGATTGGAGGAATGACTGAAAAGCACTTTTTCAAGAAATTTTTCAAAAATAAATTAAAATTTAATTATAAAAAAATCATAAAAAAACCTTGAAGAAAAATATTAGAATCAAAACAAAAGTGCATAAAGTAAAATAAAATTTAAATCAATTTAAACTGAATTTAAAAAAAACTAATAATTGGTGAATTTAATGAAACTTAAACACAAAAAAAAAAGAAACATTGAACATAAAACACCAAAAAATCAAAATTTCATATGAGAATTGATCAAAAAACTTTTCTCTTCCAAAAAGATAGATTTTGGTCAAAAAAATTAAAATCAAAATGAGATTTTCAAAAGATTTAATTTTACTTTTCAATATTCAAGTGATTACCCAAAACATTCAAAACAAGTTCAACTCATGTTTTTTGTGCCTCCCCTGCTTTCCAGTGAAGCCTTTATGCATAATGATTTGGGGGTATCATGTTTGCTCAGGTCCTTTCCCATGATCAAAATGATTTACAAAACCTTCAAAAGGATTTCAACTCATTTTTTTGGTGCCTCACCTGCTTGCTGTTGTAACCTTTATGCACAGTGATTAGGCAATATCAAATTTAAATTTTATCAGAAAAAAAGATCAATCTTTTTCCAAAACTGATGTCTCAAATATTTTGAGTATTTGATTTGTAAAATGTTTTTGGACAGCAGCTAACACAAATTTTCAAAATACCAAAAACTCTTCCCCCAAACTTATTAAAAGTGAAATTTCTGAACTTCATCAAATTTCATACCTTCTGTTGTAAACATTATGCCTTTCAATCAAAAAATAATTATTTTTTAGAATTATAAGCTTACTATTTTCCATCATTTGAATTTTTTTTCTTCCCAATTAAAAAATAAATCCTCTTCCAAATGTTTTCCACCATCTTCAAATGACTTTCTTATCTCAGGGAAAGATTAGAAAGAACCAACTTACCCAGAGTTTTCAATTGGAATACTTAACTCAAGCATAAGGATAAAATTTCAAATGATCAGAAGTTCATTTTTTTGAAATAAATAGAGGATCTCTTTTCATGAAGAAATGATTTTATGAAAAATCAAATATCACATACTTCCCAAGAATTCTATCCTTGAAAAATTCAGTTCTTCACTTAAATGGGGAATTGACTTTCATAAGCCAGGAATTTTTTTTCTCCTCATGAAATCCATTTGTGAAATTGATAAAAAAATTAAATGAATAAGAAATATGATTTTATAATATTTTTATTCAAATCTATGAGGAAATTATTTCATAGTCTCTCGATGATTTTGTTATAATTATAGAGTGTGTGGCTTCTTATTTATCAGCATTTATATATGTACAAAAGTAGGATAAATAGAAAATGGAAGCTCAATAAAGTATTATCATTATTTGATATTATGAGTGTAAATTCAAAGGAAGAGAAAAATCATTGATTGAGTATTTTTAAGAAAATTGAAATAAAAATATATATTAGGGTGTATCAGAGTTAGCAAACCTGCCATTAGGAACCCACCATTTGTTTTAAAAAAACCACCATTTTCAATGGCAGGTTTCTAAAATACTCATACCCCCTAACTGGTGTATTTCAATTATATTTCTATTCACCTATTTTTATGGTGTATTGGTATTTGAAAAAGGTACAAAGTTTAGTAATAACACTGAAAAATGAAGATGAGGTCCATTCAGGACCTTTTTTTATTGAGAATAGCAGTAGTAATAAATGAAAATGAGTGATATTGGTGTCTATTACTGGTACCTTGATACCTCTCCTGAAAATGATTTAATAGACCATAAGTTGTTGGATCCATTTTTGACAAGAATGAAAATGATAATTGATTGAAATTTCATATTTAATTGGCATAGGTTTTTGAAGAGTTGAAGAATGACTATATTGCCATGAGGGATCAAAAGGTAATGGTAGGCTATGGAGGAGCCTGATGAGGAGGAATAATAAGGCTAAAAAGAGCCAATAGAGAGGGGATAATTCTTGTATAGTCAAGAGGAACTGATCTGATGAGGAGGAAGGGGCACTCTTGTATTGTTGACTGGTAATCAGATGATTTTCATTGATGGTCCCAGGGAAGGACCATTATTTAAGGACAACTAGAGAACCCCCAAGAGGGGCCTAAGACAGCAGGTTAGTGACAACTAGAGAGCCCTAGAGGGGGCCTGAGACATGAGTAGTTATTTAATGAAAAAGGTAAGTTAGAGATAAATGTAACTAAATTTGTTAGTTACAGAATAAGAACAGAAAAAGACAACAGTTTGATTTTATATTTAAATGGAATAGGTTTTAAACTTTGGTTATTTGATTTTTACATATTGCAAAATCAAGGTAATTATAGTAATGAAATCTAATAAAATGATAATTGGAACTAAAAAGAATTATTGGAATTGAATAAGTAAAAAGGAACAGAAGGAAGTAGCTAGGATAGCAAATAATTGGTTTGGAAGATGATTGAGTAAACAAAAAGGGACACACAACATTTTTGGGTTTTTGGAGGAAAAGAAATTCTAGAAGCTGACAATTTAAAGATTAATTAAGAAAATCAGAAATATTTTATAACCAACACAAGGGAAATTATGTATTTGACTCAACATATTTTCAGAAATAATGGTGATGCCTCCTGCAATTCTAACTTCATTTCCTTGAAGAACATTAATTTTTATGTAATTTAAAATTCTTTTTATGCATTGAGGAATTGATTTTCTGCCATCCAAGAAGCATTAAATACAAAAAAATAAATATAAATTAATTTTATTCAGCAAATAGACTTCTTAAATCATTGAAAAAAAACCTTAAATAAGACCATGATTTCCCTCAACTTTCAATTAATTCCTAAAACTTTAAAATTATTCTTCAAAATGAGAGTTTAGATTTATCAAATAAGAAATAACTTTCATCCAACAACTGAATCATGGAATTTCATTAAAGAAATGAATCTGATATCAGGTAATTTTTTAATTAAATGAGAAAAATTCAATAGTAACCTGGAATTTATTTCCTGGTATCATTGAATGAGTTCTTGTAATGAATGATTATCTTCTGCTAAGAGTACTTTATCTAACAAAAATAAGGAATTTATTTTCCTTCAGAAAAAATACAACATTTTTCATTAGAAAATATCTCATGAAACCATGAAATGGCTCTTGATAGTAATAATTAGGATAAAATGTATATCAAGGAAATGATTTCTGTCCATGAGGAAATATTTTTAAATCATCAAAAAAATGCTGATATACCATTTCCAAAGAATTTATGATAAATTTTTATATTCTTTTATAATGAGTAAGTTATCTTGGGCTGTGTTTAAATAGCATCCTAAAAGCTCAAAGTGATTTTCTTGATGGAGGTAATGATCATTAAATTATTGAATTTGTCCCTTCAATCATTATGATCATGATTCTGATTATGATTATGATTATGATTATGATTATGATTATGATTATTATTATGATTATGATTATGATTATGATTATGATTATGATTATGATTATGATTATGATTATGATTATGATTATGATTATGATTATGATTATGATTATGATTATGATTATGATTATGATTATGATTATGATTATGATTATGATTATGATTATGATTATGATTATGATTATGATTATGATTATGATTATGATTATGATTATGATTATGATTATGATTATGATTATGATTATGATTATGATTATGATTATGATTATTATTATGATTATGATTATGATTATGATTATGATTATTTTGATATCATGGAATTATTTTCATTTGACATTTTTTTCTGGAAAGCTGGAAACAATTTTCAAAACAAAAATAAGAAAAGAAAGGGAAGGAAAATGCAAAATAAAAAAGCAAAGGAAATTTTTCAAATTGAGAAACTGGTTTTCTGTAATGAAAATATTAATTAACTGCAATCTTGGGAAGGTTTGATTCCATCTAGGAATGATGAAACTCTTTGAGATTTATTCCTGCCATCAAAAAATGTTTTCATGAAAATACAACTAAATTTTTTTGCATTATAAAATATGCAATCATAAGATGATCAAATAATTTAGTACTATCACCTAATTCTTTCCCCTTGTAGTTCAATTATTTTCTTCCAAATGGGAATGATTTCATACCAATGGAAATGATTTCCCACTCTCAGGAAGTGATTTAAATCCTTGTTTAAAAGGTTAATCAAATAAAAAAGATGCTCATTTGCATATGAAAATTACTAACTTTTTTTAAGATGGATTCTAAAATTTAAAGCTTCAATGAGAAAAAAAAGGAAAGAAAAAGTAGAGGCTTTCCTCTAGAGAGACTGGTTGAAGGAGGTGAAAGTTTTTATTACTTAATTAACCATGAGAAAAGGTGAAAAACATGTAGCCATTTTTGGCACATGGGCTCATTGGGTGAAACCCAGGTCTGAAACCCATGGGAATAAACTCCAGCATCCTTTCAACAAATCAGAATATCTGTTATGGATGCAGATCATTTGGAAGATCAGTTAAAATATGTGAATAGGCCTTTTATTTAAACTTTCTAAAACAGAAATCTTACATAAAATTCTTTTTTTTTATGAAAGATTGAAAGGTGATAAATCTATACCCTTTGACCTCCTCCCTCAAGAACCCACCCCTCTCATGAAAATATTATTCCTGTATTTCTAGATGACCTGCAATGTCTCAAATCCTGAAAATTCATATTTTAATACTCAAATATATCATGTAATAACCAGTATATTTTTAATTTCCTATGTCAAAACTCTTGCTAAATAATCAGAGACCCTATTCTATCAAGTTCAAACCAACCACAAATTTTGAAATAAATTAGGTATTACCTAGTCATCATTGACTTTTCACCATGATTCATCAATAAAAAGTTTTTTATGCAATTGAAATGGTCTTGGATCACAATTTGAATTAAGCACAATTCCTATGCTCATGTTGATTTCTTTTTCAAGATTGAATTTTTTTGTATTTTTTTCATGAAAACAAAATGGAATGATTTGGTAGAGGTTTTGTATCTGTATGGAGTTTTTTGAGTGCAAATATTTGAAGAAGTTCTGTCTCTAGCTTTCCATATTTTCCAGGTTACTTTGCGTAGGTTTCTTCAATTATCTTGGTGACAACTTCCTGTCTTGCATCTTGATAATTCTCAAAAATTGTTTTTCCCACTTGATTTGATGGTGGGGAAAGCAAACTTGGGGTCCTTACACAAAATTTTTTCAAAAAACTAGTATCCTGACATGCTTTTTTGAGTTCCTGCATTTAAGAAGAATTTTTTAATCCATATTGATATGAAAAATTAAAAAAATGCAAGTAGAATACAATTTGAAATAGGTTGTAGTACCTTCATAGGGGCCCCCTATTCAAACTTCATCTGTAATTAGTCTGCAAAAGATTTATTTTCCTATTATAGGAGCTTATGCTATTTTTTCAACCCATTCAAAGCACTCCAACTAACCATTAAGCAACAATGCAATTTTCTTGCAAGAAAACATCAAGCCACCCCACATTAATTTCTGGTTGGTTTGACTCCCAGGCCAGGGGAACTGGGAGGGGCCTCCCAGCCTGGGAGCTGTCCACATTGGGACAAATACTAGTTCAGCGGGGGCACAACCTCCCCTCTAATGGGAGGTTCCAAACATCCACCCCCCTGCTGGGAAGGCCTGGTAGGTCAGGGAGTTGTCTCAATTAGGATCCTCATTGTTGTTGTAATTAAGGTGATCTCAATCAAAGGAATTATTCTTAGTTTTTTTCTGAATTTATTAAATGTGAAATACATCATTCTTGGTAAAACATCAAGGTAGAAACAAGAATAGTTGTTGAAAAAAAGGAAAACTCAAAGATTAGAAGAAAGTCATTATTCTAGTATGATGAATTGCACACAAAAAATTTGAAAGGTTCAAATTGAAAAAAAAACTCAAACTGAAGAATTGAGACAGGAATTGGAGCTCATACAGAAATCAATAAAAGGGGAATCATCATTTCTGACAATCTGAGCTTGAACATCAACATCAAATCACTTTTTCATGATGTTTACAACCTCTAAACATGAAGAATCCTATGTAGCAGCACTATGAAATATAAAAAATGTGTTTGTATATTTTGAGAAATGTTGTGAAATCATGAAAAAAATGATTATTTAAAGAAATTAAGTTCCTTTCCTGCAAGCACAATGATATTGCTAGAAAGTGAGCCAAAAAAATTTGTGCAGGGTTCCATCAGGTTTCTAGGAGGTTTCCAATGGATTTCAATGGGATCTCCACTCACTGAACATGTAGCCATGTTCTCTGACCTTTCCCATGGTGATTAATGTAATGTTTTATTGATTTTGGATTTGAATTTAAGCAATTGTTTTAGATATCAAAGGAATCAAAACTCTGTTAGTAGTCAAAAAAATTCATTTGAAAAAATGTCTTATTTTTTCTTCAAGATTCTTTTCAGGTTTGCAAAAGAACTTCAAGTCTTAATTTCTGGAAAAATTTTAAAAATACTGAAATCATTTTTTTTGTTTCAATTTTCAAGGAGAAGAAAACAAAGAAAGCTTTTTTTCTAAACTTCAAAACATTTAGGAAGGAATTAAGCATCACTTCTTTCTGAAATTGTCCAAAACAAATTTCAATTTTTCAAATTGATTATTTAACCTAAAATTCTTTGTTTAATATTGGAAATTTATTCCACTCAAAAAATTTAAACTTCAATTCAAATTTTCACCGCTTTTTTTAAATCAAATTTTTATGAGGCAAAAACTCAAAATTTCTAACAAATTTATTTTCCATGAAATTTCTACAAGGGATTTCATAATTATTGATATGGTGATTATTTTTATCAATAAATTTCAATTGATTTTTGATAATCAAATAATTGGCCACTCTTTTTTTTAAAAAAAATGATTGATTTCAACATAGAAACTAGATAACCATCATAAAAATCATCACCATAAAAATAAAAGACAAAATCCTAACCAAGCCAATGTTAAGCAGAACTTTGCGGGTGCTGCTATATGAAACCAGTTTTTAGGACAAAGAGACAAAGTGGAAACTCAGGCATGTTGATCTGCAAAAAAACTCAAAATTCTGATTGGTGATGGCTACATGGTGGTAACAGTTCACTTTATAGATAATAATTGGCAACTCAACAAGAAGATTTTTTCATTCAAACAACTTCCAGCCCCACATACCGGAATTGCAATCAGTGAACAATTAGCCCAGACCCTACATGATTGGAATTTGATGGATAAATTTTCATTTTTTACTACTGATAATGCTAGCTCTAATGATAGTGCAATGAATCAACTATGCAATCTGCTTCTTGAATGTCCAAACAATGCATTGGAGTTGGATGGAAATTTTCTTCATGTCCAATGTGCAGCCCATATCCTCAACCTCATTTTCAAACATGGATTGAATATTTCTTTTGATGCTATCAACAAACTCAGGCCCAGCATCAAGTTTGTCAGAGGTTCCCAATCAAGAAAACAACATTTTGAGCGTTCTATGGATATTGTTGGCCTCCCAAAAAAAAACTGAAGGAACATACTATTGATGTCCCAACACAATGGAAATCAACCTATGAAATGATTTCTTCTGCATTTCCATACAAATCAGCATTCCAGCATCATCAGATGTCAAACTCAAAATTTTTAGACTGCCCTTATGAGGCTGAATGGCTTGAACTTGGTTTGATGAAGGACTTCTTTGAAATTTTTTAACAAGCAACAAATGAAATTTTGGGTACAAAATATCCAACTTCCAACTTATATTTTCTTACTTTGAAAGACATACAATATCATCTGGAAGTTTCATCTCAAGAAGTTGGAAATGACCATGTTACCTCAATGTTAAGCCCATGATGACTAAGTTTTGCAAGTACTGGTCCAACATGAATAAATTTCTAGCTCTTGCAATTGTTTTTGATCCCTGCTACAAGTTCAAATACATAGAATAAACTATGTCAAGGAGTATGACTATTGAATCAGTACATAATTACATGCAAGCTCTCAGAAGAACAATATCTTTATTGCTTGATTCTTCTTCTCCCAAATCATCAATTGAAATACAACTCTTTACTCCTAGTGGAACTGTTGAAAAGTCCTTTAGAAATTCCAAATCAGATGGTTTCTTCAAGTTTTTAGAAGGAAATAAAAAATCTCAATCACATACTCCTCTGGCTGAATTGGACTTATACCTTCATGAACCTTTTATTTTCATACCAGAAAGCAATTCTGAATTTAACTTACTCAACTGGTGGAAAGAAAATTCCTTTTGATTTCCAACATTAGGCTGTTGAGCAAAGACAATGCTGATGGTTCCTATGAACTCTGTTGCATCTGAATCAGTAAGACTTCATTTCCTTTTCTTATTAACTTATGTGTGATATTTATTTTTACTTTTACTTTTTTAGGCATTCTCTACCAGTGGTTCATGTGTTCTGGATGACTTCAGAACCAAATTAACTCCAGAGGCCCTTGAATCCCTGATTTGTACTCAAGATTGGATGAAAAATTGAATATTATTATTTTTTCTTGGCTCTTCTTCATTCAAAAACCATTTTTTTCTGTCATACCTCCAAATTTTTATGATTAGAAGGTGTTTCTCCTTTTTACAAAATTGCATTCAGCTATGTGAAAGCATCCTCATTGGCTTTCAAGTAAAAAAAAAAAACACGGGGGCCCGCTAACCAGCCCAAACCCGCAAAAAGCCCGCCAATTAGGGCTTGGGCCGGTGTGGTGTCAATATATAGCCTCGGATCAGGAACTGCGTCGCGGCCTGCGCGCTCAGCATCTGGTAGGTTGGGCTCAGCAGTTGGGGTGCGCGCGTTCTCAGCAGTGGCCGCTGCGGGCTCAGCAGAAGGCGCAGCAGGGCGAAGCACGCAGCTGCGGGCCGGGTCTGACTAGGGGAGGCGGGCCGCAACCCGCTTGGGTGTCCAACCCAGTGATGGAGCCGGGCCAATCAGGTTCTCGGGCGGTTAGTTAGGGAAGGAAAGGGCGGAGCGATCGCGGGGCTATACCCGTGGACGGCCGCGCGCAAGTGCGGGCCGGCTACGGGACTAGGAAATTCACGACGGCGCGTCGGGCGGATACGGGCAATCGCGGTGAACTTCGAGAAGCGCGCGGCAGAGGGCCGCGCCGCGGGGGACAAACTGGATGCGTGTAATGGCAGGCGAGCAAGCGGAATAGGATACGGACAGGGTACAGGTTAGGATATGGGATAGGGTTTTGGGCCTAGGGTTTCCTTCTTCATTGTTGTTGGGTTGTTCATGTGCTTGTACTTAGGTTAGGGTTGAGGGGGAGGGCTCAAATACCTTTCCCCTCAACTCTGGGTTGTAGGGGGGGATCTTACGATCGTATCATCAGGAGGCGGGGAGCGGAAAAGGGAGCGGACTTAGGAAAACAGAATCCCTCCCCTCTTCTCTCCTTTTCTCCTTTTCAGGCTCTCAAAAACTTCTCTTTACGCTCGGTATCTAATCCTTACAGACGCTTTGACCCAAGAACTCCTGAACCTGCGGCAACTTTGTGAGGGATAACCTCTAAAGTTTCCACACCGGGCTTGGTCACAGCAAATGTCTGTTTTTACCCAGCCTGTCCAAGCCCAAAAGAAAACAGGCCAGTTTTGGGCTTGCCTAAAAGGGGTTGGCCCAACCCAAAAAGCACCCTGAGGTGGGAAGGGGGCACCAACAGCTTGGCCTTGGCCAATCAGAGCTTGGCTGTGTGCCAAGATCTGCAGTGCAACCTGACGCAGATATCAAGCCTACTCAGCACACACCAAAGCCTACTGGGCACTGTACCAAACCAGACTTGGGAGTGTGCCCAGACAGGCTTGAAATACCATAAAAGTTAGGACAGATCAAGGAAAAAAGTGGACAGTTTCTTTGGAATGACTAAATTGTGCTGATTAAATTGAGGTCAAAATAAAATAGGACAAAATCAAAATAAAATCAAGATAAACCAGGACAAAAAAATAAAACATAGGACAAAAAAGGGACAATCCAGATAAAACAGGACAAAGGAACAAAGGATAGGGAAAAACAAATAAAAAAAGGGGACAGTGTCTATGAAAACAAAAGGAACAAAGGATAGGGAAAAACAAATAAAAAAGGGGGACAGTGTCTATGAAAACACAGGACAGTTCTCTTGAAATAAATAGCATTTTTTTTCCCTTTTTTTTTACAAAAAAAACAAAACCTAGTGCCTGGTTGTTCATGATTTGATAGCAACAGTTGTGATTAATCAAGATGTGCGTGTTAGGTTTCAATTCAAGTTGAACGCTTTTCGAATCGTCTCCTGTCCATTTCAGGGCCGTTAAGACAAAATTCAGCCCGGTGACAAGCATTCTGGTAGGCTCCAAAGATAAGATTGAGACATTAATGAAAACGTGAAGATTTTGTGACTTACTTCTCCCAACATAACCGTCGAGGGATTCAGGCGTTCAGTCGGCTTTTCTTCTTCGTCTGAGTCATCCTCAAGGCGTATCGAACGGGGAGGGAGTCTGTTGACTTCTTTACCGCCTCGGTAATGTAATAAAATAAGCTCATCCGTGCCTGCTTCCCCCGGAGTCGAGGCTGAATCATCTTCAGACCAAATCTTGAGGACTGAAAAGAGTGATATTGAATTCTTGGTATCTAAAATGATAAACTCGATCTCGTTGGAATTTTCGAACCTTCAAGATGTTAGCGAGGGGTTAGATGTCAAAGGTTTTTTAAAAAAAGATAATAATGGTTGTATAAGTATTCATCACAAGACGCTACTTACTGGAGCGAAAGATCGGCAAGGACAACTTCCATGTCCATAAATCCTACATGAGATCGTTTACGCAACTCGGGTATTGGCCAAATGATCCATTCTTTATTCGGCCGGTGACGATCGGTAAGTTGATGGGGATCGCGAAGCTCATTCTCTAACTTCTCGCTCGTCAAACCTAAAAGTTCATCCGCGGAGAACCCAATAACGGAAGAGTAAGTTCGATTCAAGACTTCAGAGGCAAAGGTCTCAAGGGGGTTCGTTCGTCGATAAAGTAAAGAAAATGATGGTAGAAGATTCTTGTGAGCTGGCGATCTATAAAATAGGACTCCAAGGCCAGCGATTTATGGTACTGTGTCGAGGAAAGAACAAGTTTACCTCGGGAAGGACGACCCTCAAGTTAGAACTACCCTGAAACTGAGGTTTAGGGAATAACAGACTGCATGCTAACGAGCAAAAACACCCTCGAGGTTAATCTCCGAATCCTAATCGCAGAGGTCCTCAATTTCACCCAAGCATCGCAAAAAAAAAGTACTAACAAATCAACAAGGCCAAATAGGTCAACAAAGCTACCCAGCCACCAAGGTAGCCCAGGGAGCCCAAGTTGAAGACGACAAAGTGAGTAAGCCAGCTATCGAGAATGGTTTCTATGATTCGAAAGAACGGGGCGTCAACCAGATTTTTCAAGTGTCTCCAAGAGCTAGCAGGTATGAATTTTCGTCTAGTTACCTGGACAAAGGATGGTGAGATGGAATTTTTTACGAATCTGAACGAGCCGAAGAAGCACCAAGAATGGTAAAGCCAAGAGTGGGATGGATAAAGTCAACCCTCCGAACTGTCGATCGAAATGAGATGGGATGGGGGCGGTGAGAGATGAGAACCAATAGACTGGGACGGGCAGACAACCGATAAGTCTGAAGAGGTAGTATGGATGATTGAATCGATCGATCGATGTCCGATGGATAGGATGATGGTCACCCGTCGTCCTAGTGGGGGTGGTGGTCATCCTGCTCGGCTAAATCTCGCGATGGTCGTCGAGGCGAGGGAGGGAGAATGGAAATATGGTGGAATCAGATGAGGTCATGGACCTCCAGCCCAGTCAAACCCCGTGGGGATATATCGGGTCATGACCGAAAAAGCTCCAGACTCCTGACCATCAACTCCGAGGAGGAGCATTAAGGAATGAAGGGTGGTGCCATTCAGTGACTATACCTAATTTAATGGCACCACAGAGACTATTTATCAAATAATATTAAATTAAGTCCTACCACTTCATTGATTGTTCAACTATTTTTGTTTTCATCAATGTTTTGTCTATTTTTCTGTTGTAA
>CM062621.1:37880750-38144056 GCA_025617555.3 Puccinia polysora | reverse complement strand
TTTTTACTATTTCTAATTAGGAAGGATGGTCAGGGGTGGAAGGTTTTGGATTTTCTTTCAACTTCATTGAATGTTATTTATTGTTAATGGTTGTGATGACTACTATTTTGAATTTATTTTTTTTTGATGGGTTTTGTTTTGAAAATAATATATTTTTATTTCACTTTCAGAGTTTTTCCAACATTCCTCTTTCTATCTGTGCTATTGTTACATTTGCATGACATATGCATATGTATTGTAGCTAGGTTCCTGCAGCACCTGGTTGACAGGAGTTGCCTGTTGACTTTGGCGCACACATACCTTGACAGCTGTAGGCAGGAATATGAATTCCCATGGTGGATTCATATTCAGTGGTGGAATTCTGGCATCCTTCCTCATTTTTGAGTGACAGATGCGCATGTCCTGCATTATATGGATGTGGGGCTGCATGCAGGAATTGTGACAGAACACAAATCTGGCTGTAACTTCTAAACTACACACAACACACTCAATTCTGGATGGATTTTAGGTGTGTAAACTATACATTACATTTCAGCTGGCTATTATTCAGAAACAACTGACTAAAGCCTCCAACAAAATAATATATAAATAAATAATAATAGCAATAAATATAATCAAAAATAAAAAAGTATGGGGAATAAAAAATTAAAAAACAAATGACATAAAAAAACCCTTAATTAATTAGAAAAAAGAGAGATATTATTGCAGGAATGAGTTCCTGGCGCCAATTTAGTTAGGGTCACACACTGGCGCCACCCCTCATTTCCTGCTCCTTCAGGTAGAACCACTACATACCTGTGTACCCCACCCATCACATCCGCAGGTATGGGTTTCTGACCAAAAATTTGGTCAGAAACCCATAATTACATTTATTTTTGGAGTTATTGACAAAAAAACTGTTTTGTCCATAACCGGGCGCGCAGTCACAGACCCTGCACAACTGGGAAATTGAGATATGGCATGCGCCGGCCTCCACAAGCAGTTGAGCAAACTACCTTGCGTGAGCCTCAGGTAGTTGCTAGATTGCAACTACTGCTCAAGGGAAGTCGCTACCAACTAACCATGGGTGGCCAAGCAACTACCGTGAAAGGTAGTTGCTATCAACCAGCCCATGGGTTGTCAATAAACTACCGTGGCAAGGTAGTTGCTACCAACCAGCCCGTGGGTAGTCAGCAACTACTGCACGCAGTGGTTGCTACCTGTAGCCAGCCCTGCAAGTAGTCAACCTACTACCTTGCGCAAGCTCATGGCAACAAACCAGGCCATTTTCCCTGAGTTGCCCATAAGCTCCCTGAGACACCACTGTCTCCCAAAGCCAAAATGGGGCTGTGGGGTACCTCAAATAAACCCCACAACACCTGTAACACACCACCATGGGGCCCAAAGAGCGCCACCATGTGGTGGGGAACAGTATGAAAGTACCTAAACAAACTAAAAATCTAGAAAAATGGGCCCTGCACCCTTTTCTGAACCATACCAAAGGTTGTCAGGGCCCCTGTAATGAGACCTGTATTGAGTATTTGGACCCAAAAGAGTACATAGTAATTAAAGTAGCACCATGAGAGTGTAAATTGGAGATACAGAGAGGACTAGCCTTGTTCTAACTGGCTCACAAGATACCAGGTACCTATACAACCTCCTTTGTAACTTATACAAAGACTATGGCACGTAACTAGTCACAACCAGGGGCTTACTGCCTGATTAAGCAAATGTAATCACACCAATATGGACAGGAGAGCCTCAGGCTCAAAGCAATCCCTCGGAATAAGGTCCCCAGAGCATGTATTCAAGCCCCTGGCCTCAGGAAGCCATGGCTTATCTTTAAAAATAGTAATTGAAATTACCTCTTTGGCTGATACAGTGAGGTCATTAAGGGTACAGAAATGTGTATCAAGCCCCAAGTATGATGACATAGGGCTTTCCATACTAATTTAGTGGCTAACAAAGGTCCACGCCAACACAACAATGGTCCCTTTTCCTCAGAACTAGCTTGGTTCACCCTCCTTTGGCTGGTAAAAAGACTTTACCATGAGGGGAACAAAACAATATAAATAAGAGCCCCTCCCCAGCCATTTCTAGCTCATTCATCCAGTCATATAGTCATTAATGCTTCAGATATTTTTGTCCTCAAGCCATTAAACTATTATAAGAAATAAGTGGGTGATCCTGGACCACTTTCTGATAAAATTATAGACCAAAACTCTTGAATACTTATTTTTGGCCAAATCATCATCCAACCATTCAGCCTGCCGCAGTACCAACTTCCAGCGCCCTGAATCCTTGCATATTGACCCATCCATCATAAATAATTACGGATCTGGAAGTATTAAGCAATCCTGCTGAGTTGTACCCCTTTTGTAGGTTTGCATAACCCAGCCCCCAAGGAAATTATACACACCCTTCTTGAAAGGAATCCTTGTAACCCCAAAGGCACCAAAATTGCTCCTATATTGTCCCAAACAGGCATATACCTGTGTTCCGGAGGGCTCAAAAACCCCAATAGGGTCTTGGCCTCTGCATTTAAATTTCTTTCTATAAATATATAAATAAATTTACTCCTTTTAGCCAGATCATATACCTGGCATTTCATCCTATTTTTGCTCCACATGTTTTCTTTCCTGTAGTAGCTAGAAGTAGTGTGGTCCTTGGAATCTATTAGGATGACATACAACCTCATGTGAAAAGTTAGAATGGCTAAAAAGCTGCCATGGTGATGCCTCTGTCTTTTTTTCATTTTCCTTTTTAATTATATAAAATATTAAGGAGTTGGTTTTCAAGGGTGGGGTCAGTGAGTGACCCTGCCTAATTTTGGCTGATAGATCTAAATTTGAAAAAAAAATTGTGGTTTTCCTCATTACTTTTGGTAGTTTTTTATTTTATTTTGTTTTTTATAATTATTTTGATACTTTGACAGGTTGCTCTGTACATAGTAGCAAGCTTACATAGCTGACCATATTGGCTGAACACTGAATCTTTCAGATAAAGACCAAAATGTGAAAATTTCTGACCTTTAGATTTGTGTGTTCTAACAAAGAAATCAAAATTTACTGGAAAATGTTTGCATATCAGCTTGATAGATAGGAATGGAAACCGAAATTCCTGTTGAATGACCAGTTGAAATCTTGGAAACTATAACATTGCTTCCCAATTGGAAAGAAAATCAAGCAATTGAAATTTAAAAGTCTAATTTTACTGTCTATGCTCCTCATAATCATTAAAGGGGCACCACATTTCAGATTCAAGCTATGAGGAGGAAAGATGGGCAGAAATAATAAGTTTATAACCCCTTTTCTATTATAGATTTTGAGTATAATATTCAACAGATTCATGGTTTCAAGATTTCTTGATAGTTTGGAAAATAGCATGGTCCATTAGATAAACATTTTCAAGGTAGAAATGGTGCAGGTTTGGAAAAAAATTCTTGATAAATCATTCCAAAGCTTTATCTTCAATGTCAGCTTGCTACTATGTACAGAGCAAAACTGTCAAATAGTAACTCAAACAATGAAAAAGAAGAATACCTCAATTAACAAAATAATGAGTGAGGAATCCATAAATATTATTACAGGAATCGATTTCTCACCCAAAATTAGGTAGGGTCACTCACTGACTCCACCCTTGAATTCCAAGTCCTTATATTTTTAAAGAGCTAAAACCTAGTTAGGGTTGCCTAGTATATGTAACAAACGGAAATATGCATTAATAATGATTGAAAAGATCAAAACTTAAATAAAATTAATAAAAATTAAGTTTTAAACGTTTTTTAATAATAAATCAAAGATCAAGGACTACCACGTAAATCACTGATCCTGATCTTTGAAGACCACAAAACACTACAAGAAGTGTTCATAAAAATTATTGAAAATTAACTAAATGATCAGCAGATGATGGGAAATCAGTAATAATCCACATCTGCACGCTTTAAAACAATATCAATAGTACAAATGAAGGATGAGTACAGAATGATCAAATTTACGCCATAACAGATTAACAGATCCTGTGGCTAATATAGTACAGAAATCCAGCAGATCTAAGGACAGCTGATTGACAGCACCAAGTGGACGTGCTAATCTTGCCCTGACTGGCCTTCCAGCATCAGCCCACGAGCAGAACCCTCTCTACATGCCCTGAGAAGACCAAAATCACCCCAGAAAGGTATTTATACAGACCTCTTTGTATCCATTATTCCATCATCAGTTTACCAGTAATTCTTTATTATCAATCAGACACCGTGTCATTGTTAATCAAGTGCTTATATGAAGATAAGCAAGTGATTTATGACTTATTCTGTAGTAGTATTATTTACCTATATTAACCAATCAACCATTGAAGTTTAGTCAAGCAATCTACCCCATCTGCTCTGAAACCCTTCCAATTATTCCAGGATTTTTGTGGTGAAGTGCTCAGAGTGAGTTTTACCCTTCCTTTATAGGCCATTTGTGCTGTTAAGCCCGGCCATTATTGGAATAAGTCTTTTATAAGGCACCCATCTTTATTCCAAGGTTCTTAAACTGCCTAAGGAGGCCCCTTGAAGAGAGGTTGCTAGTCTATAAAGATCCCCAGTAGTATAATACTGTGGCCCCTCTTTTATATTATATTGAAAACCATTTACTACCAAACCAATTAAACCTTGCAACTGCTCTTATTAAATCATTTATTTGAGCTTCTAAGTGTTTAATATTGGAATAATAATTATTATTATCATTCCAGCATTTTTATCACTCTCTGTAGCTAAAGGACTTCAAGGTTCCTGGTATCAGAGGGCTGACATTCAATATGGCCATGAATTACCAGATGTTCAAGAAGCAAAATTTTGTTTTAACCCACTGTACTATTCAGAAAATTTCCAAAATTGAGTAAGAAATTACTTTAATCAGGTGCAAAAATTGTAAATCTCTCCAGAAATAAGGATTGACCAAACTTGAATCAAAAATTTGAGGAAATGTAACTTTTAGAAAAATAGGGAAAATCTTCCTAAATTATCCACCAAGTAAAATAAGGTTGGAATACATGAGGTCTTGAAGTACCATTTCAAATACATGCATTCCTCATCAGATAAAAAATTTGTGTCAGCTCTCTGATACCAGGAACCTTGCAGTCCTTTAGCTAAAGATAGTGATAAAAATTCTGGAATGATTATAATAATGATTATTCCAATGATAAACACTTATAAGCTCAAATAAATGATATAATAAGAGCAGTTGCAAGGTTTAATTGGTTTGGTAATAAATGGTTTTCAATATGATATAAAAGAGGGGCCACAGTACTATAATACTGGGGATCTTTACAGACTAGCAAACTCTCTTCAAGGGGCCTCCTTAGGCAGTTTAAGAACCTTGGAATAAAGATGGGTGCCTTAGAAAGGACTTATTCCACTAATGGCCGGGCTTAACAGCACAAATGGCCAAGACAGGAAGGGTAACACTAACTCTGAGCACTTTACCACAAAAATCCTTGAATAATTGGAAGGGTTTCAGAGCAGATGGGGTAGATTTCTTGACTAAACTTCAATGGTCGATTGGTTAATGTTGAAATAAATAAACAAATATGTAAAAAAATATAAATAAATACACAAAAATATAAATAAATGAATACATGAATATATATAATTTCCTTTCTGTATCTGTCTTTCCTTTCCTTCTTATTATTCATTCCTTTTTCTTTTACTCATGTTTCCATCACCTAAACAGGGCATTCTACCTGCCAAGGCTATCTCAATCTAACCTTGCAGCTACTCTCCCAAGAACACCTCTCCTTGACAGCTCTCTCTCTCTTGCGCTGTGCTCAGACTGTGTGCTTCTTCTCATACGCGCCATCCTTCATGTCTCTTGACCTGACCTGGACAATCAAAGCTTCTTCTTCTGTCCCTCAACTCAAGAATCCTCAAGATCCTCAAGGTTCATCTTACCTTGACTACCTTGGATCCTACTCATCAACCTTGTTCTGAATCTCCCACAATCAAGACCTTCAGACATCTTCAAGTCCTTCTTATTGAGGCTAATTTGGTGCAAAGATCAAACAGCTGCTTCAAGAAGAATTTCTCCTACTCACCTGCGTCATGGAATTCTGTTCTTCTTCTTCTTTTTTTATGATTACTCATCTCTGTAGGCGTGCTTGTCAACATATTTTTCTGTTGGAGTTTTTCCCTGCTAACCTCAATATTGTCCTCCTCTCTGGTATGCCTAAACCTCAACAAATTGTCTGCTCTATTTCTTCTCCATGACTTACTTTGTCTTCTCCTAGTTGTGGTACTAGCTCAGAAATATCATTCTGATATTTCGTCACGATTAACAGTTGAAAGCGCCATAAATCAACCGTCCTTCCTCAATCAACAAACCAGAACAGCCTACCAACATGAGCGACAATTTCCAGGCCACAATTGCAAAAGGGGCTCTGGAAGCTATCCCTCTCCTTACTCTTGACAACTTCTCATGATGGAAATCTAGGACCACAAATCTTTTCAAGATTAAATCCCTCTGGGACTCTCTGATCTCTGACTCAATCTCACTCAAACCAGCTGTCAACATCCAACTAGTCACGCTTCTCACTGCTAAGCTTGACACCTCTATCCACCTCAATGTTATTAATCAAACTAACAAGAGTGATGCTAAACTGATTTGGAAATCAATCAATCACTACTTTGCGTCCTGCAATGCCTCAAATCGTGCAAGAGTGTCCAAAAAATTTTGTGCCATTCAATTTAATCCACAGGAAATTAAACTCTTCATTACTCAGATCAGAGCCTCTATCAAAAAATTTGTCAAAACCAGTATATCCATTCCTCTCAACATCATCGCTTATTCCATTCTCCAAAAACTACCTCCTTCTCTTGATCACCTGAAGATTCAGATCACTCACTCAGACAAAGATGTGGTTCCTGACATGGTTCTAGACCATCTCAGAGTTCGCTATAACAATCTTCAGCTTTTGCTCAGTTAGCTCCTCCACCAAAGAACTTCCTACCCCTCTGGTCACCGCCAACTCCACCAAATGCAAGCGTGACTGGCATAATCCAAACACTCCTCATCCAGAAACAAAGTGCTGGCTCCTTTATCCTTGTCTCCAACCTTGCTCCTCTGCTCCAGCCGCTAAAACCAAAAATAATGTGAGAAATTTCACCTCTAAATTCCAAGATCCTTCCATATTCATTGTAGATTCTGGATCTTTTGCTCATATTATTTCAAACCCCAATCTTTTCTTCACACTCTCATTGGAAGAAGAAGTAATAGTTTGAACTGGATCTGTAAATGAAAATCTCCCTATTAAAGGAAGAGGATATGTTAAGATTTCCAACAAGCACGGCAATCTCTTCCTGAATAACGTACTATATGTTCCCAATCTAGCTGTGAATCTTCTTTCTGTTCAATGCCTGCTTCTTGAGAAATACACAATCTCCTTTGAAATCAATGCCTTTCATCTCCTTAAAGATGACACGCTAGTTGAAAGTGGGCGCTACTACAACAATCTTCCCTGTCTCAAGTTCAATTTGCCGGATCAACACACATTTTTGTCTTTGGCGGAGCTTCTACACAAATCCTTGGGCCATGTGAGCTATCATTGACTCAGAAATAAATTGGGCATTCTGGTTAGAGTTCCTCAGAAGTGCGAAGCCTGTTCCATCTCAAAAATCATCAGAGCAAGCTTTGAAAGGGAACATTCCCCTGCGTCCAGACCTTTTGAGGAGCTTCACATGGATGTAATTGGACCCATCTCTCCCCCTTCTTGGGACGGACACCAATACCTTCTTAACGTGGTTGATAGCAACACCAGATACTGCTCCGTACTTCCCTTGAAGAACAAGAGCAATGTACCTGAGATCTTAACCAATTTCCTGAGTCTTGAAGCAAAGCGTTTTGGCTACTTTCCATCCACCCTACACTCGGATTGCGGCGGTGAATTTGTTAACAACAAACTATCTCAATTTTGCAAAACTCATCTAATTAAAGCCAGATACTCTGACCCCTAAACTCCACAACAAAACGGCTTGGCTGAAAGATTCAATTGTTCCATTCTTGAATCTATCCGTTCCATTCTCACAGACTCTACTCTTAATTGTCATTTTTGGAACAAAATATCTCATGCGGCAACTCTCACCCTCAATCAAATCCCTGTCCATAATTCCAAGAAATCTCCCTACAAACTATTCAAAAATTGATCTCTTCCTATCAGCTACTTTCATCCCATGGGAAACAGTGTGTCTTACTTAAACTTACCCTCCAAAACAGCTTCCAAACTTTTCCCTAAAGGCTCTCTGGGAAACCTCATTGGCTACAATGATGAACTACAATACTATTGCATTCTTGGGGAAAGCGGTGTAGAGACTCCTGTGGGATTATATAAATAAAAGTAGCAAATAGCTTGCTGGCAGTCCTTGAAGGGGAATTTAGTATTACTTCTACTCCTTTGGAGTATTAGTATATACTAAGAGTGGTTTTGAATTGCCTGCCCTTCTAGTACTATAGTAAGTCTGCACAATAATTTATTTAAATTAATGGCTGGTTTCTTTGAGACTTAATATAGGTCTCAGATCAGACCTTGATTAATTATTAACTGTGATATTGGTAGGATTTGTTGAAGAAAAGACCAGATGTATTGGAATATTGGTTAATTTATTGATCAGATATGTCTGATCTTAACCTATACCCCAATATTAAAGGGTTCAAAGGTTTATCAAAGGGGGTGGCTCAGGAGAGGACCCAAGGATGGGTTTACCCACATGGGGCTGGGCAGAGGGAAGGTTGGTAGTTTCTTTTTGTTGTGCTCTCTTTCTTTGTAAGGGTTATTTATTAACTAATGGGTGGGGTTTCTTTAATATGGTGCTGAATATTTAGGTCACAGAAGAACCCTTATTCAAGCACCTGGTGGGTGGTTTAATTGGTTAAAGATGGGTAATAACTTGGTTTCTGATTTCTTGTTTTCCTTTTATAACTGATTCACTACTAATATTTTATCTGGGTAGGTACCACAGATAGATGGGTGAGAACTAGGCCAGATGGCATGAGATGGGATAGCTCAGATGGCATCATGATACAACTTGGATAGGGCAGAGAGGCCCTCCTTAAATAGACCATCTGGTCCTCAGGGGATGCTCAGGGCTGCCCCTGAGGGTGCCCTGGGGCTTCCCCTGTTACAGTGGGATACAGGTACATGAGACATTTTAGCTGGTTGGAAAAAGACATTGCATGAAACTGAGGGAATTCTGCTGGTTGGACAAAAGACACTGCATGAAACTGAGGCAATTCTGCTGGTTGGAAAAAGCTGGTACAGGGGTTTCATGCATGCACAGCCCTGCATTGATTGCTGTGAAGTGCAGATACAATGTATTCCTGTGCAGTACTAATGGTTGGTCTTGTGCTACTTGATACTTCCTACATGTGTTGCTGTGCATCCACTGGTGGTTTGTTTGGCGCTAATTGCTTCTACCTTCATGTATTTCTTGTGCATTACAGGTGGTCTGTTTGTTGCTGCATGTTCTTGGCTGCCTGCATATATTGCTGGGTAGCCCTGTGGTACTTGTACTGGTGGGTTGTTTTGGTATCACATGCTGCTGCCTACATAGATTGCTGTGAGGTGCTGAGTTTGTTTGGTACTGCATGGTTCTGGTTGAGACTGGATTCACTTCCTCCTGCCTATACTGTCCTGTATACTCCTGCATAGTCTTGTGTATGTGTATTTGCTTGCTTTTTTGGATCTGGTTGAGACTGGTTCCACTTCCTCCTTCCTATACTGTCCTGTATAATTCTGCATAGTCTTGTGTATGTGTATTTGCTTGTTTGTTTGGATCTGGTTGAGACTGGTTTCACTTCCTCCTGCCTATACTGTCCTGTATACTCCTGCATAGTCTTGTGTATGTGTATTTGAATGCATCCTGGGTGAGGTGACAGGAGCTGAACTAGTTGCACTGCCTCCTGTATCTGTATTGCTGTATTCTGGCTAAGGTGACAGGGTTGGTGTATGGTTCTGGTGTTGAGGGTAGGCTGTTACTAGTATGTACTTGAGGGTTTGAAAGGTATGTCTTTATGCCTTCCACAGAGCTGTGACAACTGGTTGGGTATGAGTTTGCCACAGTTGAAGGGTTCTTGGGCTGTATCTTCTAATCCATGAGAGATAGAGGGGTACTTTGGCTGAGTGACTATAGGTTATTTGTGCTTTAGAATCCATTTCTGAGGTTACTTTGAGGGTTGGAGCTGTTGTTAAACTAGAAAAGTGAGTCTGATGGCTATAGGACAGGTTTGGTCTACCACAGCAGAAATATAATAGGTACAAAACATTTCCAATTCCTGGAATTCCGTCCCTCTGCTCAAAAGCCTTTGCTGATCTGGTCGGACTCAGACGGCCAGAACAATTGTCCTTCCAACACAACACCAATTGACCAACCATTAGCTGCTCCTCCTTCCAACTCTCCAATCAAGCCGCCATCTCCCACTCCTTCCATTCCGGATACTGATCCTAATGATGAGTCCTCTGATGAGAGTGACAATGACTCAGAGGCCGTTTCTTCCTCTCTCATTTCCAACAGTGCTCCCAGATATGAGTTGAGAACTCAAATTTCAAAGATCAAACCCACTAAGTAAACCTACTTCTCCAAAGACTCCCTTTCCTTTGTCTCTGAGGCTGACAAATGGGAAGAACCCATGGATGTTGAGCTCAAAAGCATGGAAGAGATGAATGTATGGGAAGAATGTCATTTCATACCCAAATCCTATCTTGGCACAACCTGGGTTCTTAAGACCAAACCAGCTACTGCGTTGTCAGCCAAGAGAAAGAAGGCTTGCCTATGTATACAAGGCTTCTTGCAAACACCGGGGGTTGACTACAATGACACATTTGCTCCCACCGGGAAATTTCCCTCACTTCTCTTGCTTCTCACCCTTTCCATCAACAAAAAACTACCCATCAGACAATTTGACGTAAAGAGCGCTTTCCTCTACGCTCCTCTATCCAAAGACATCTATATTGCTACTCCTAAAGGATCCAAATGAAAAACACCCTTTCTCAAGCTGAAGAAATTGCTATATGGCCTCAAACAGGCACCGGCTAATTGGTAAGACACCATTAACAAATGGTTTCAAGACATTAACTTCCACCAATCCTCCGCCGTTCCATGCCTGTACATCCACAACAATGAAAACACCTACATATTTTTCCATGTGGATGACTTAGTAGTCATTGGAAATGTTGATGGGTTTGAATCCCTCTTTCTCAATCGATTTCCCAACTCTTCTGTTCACAAACCTGACACTCTTCTTGGGATAGACCTTGACCTCTCTCCCACTCAAATCGCCCTAAATCAGACCAAGCTCATCAACAAAGGGCTGGAGCTCCTGGGACTCAAGGATTACAGGCCAGTAAAAACACCCCTGATCCCTGGAGTCCAACTTTGAGAAGCCTCCAATGACAACTTACAGGAGTTTAGCAAGCTAAACATAAATTATCGGCAGTTCACCGGCATTCTAAATTACCTCTCCTGCCGATCTTGCCCAGACCTTGCTCTGGCGGTCTCTATTCTGTCAACCTTTAATCACGCTCCTGGAATCTCCCACTGGAGGGAAGTGGTTCACTGCTTCAAATACTTAAAAGGTTCCCTGGTTCTTTGTCTGGCGCTGTAACCCTTGTCTACACATCCTTCCAACTGCCTTGAGTACTACTCTGATGCCACCTGGGCCAATGACCACAAAACCGGGCTATCACAAAGCGGTTCTCTATGCCTTTGGAAAGGAGTTCCCCTGTCGTGGTCCAGCAAAAAGCAAAAAAGCATCACACTCTCCTCCACTGAAGCAGAACATTCTGCACTCTCCAATGTGGTCCAAGAAAATCTATGGATTCAATCTCTCATCAACAAACTCTGTAAGACAAAACTGGAGAATACCATATTCCGCATTGACAACAAGGGAATACTTGAGAAGATCAAAAACTTTGGATTGAACTCCAAGACAAAGCATCTTGACATAAAAATCAAGTGGCTTTGAGATCTGCTCAAAAATGGAGAGCTTGACGTCAGGCTTATATCTACTGACAACATGATTGCTGACGCTCTCACCAAGGCCTGTGCTCATAACTCTCTCAAGAGGCTCCTGAATGTCTATCTCCAACCTCTCTTTGCATCAAATCAAGGGGGGTGTTGAAATAAATAAATAAATACATAAAAAAAATATAAATAAATACATAAAAATATAAATAAATGAATACATAAATATATATAATTTCCTTTCTGTATCTGTCTTTCCTTTCCTTCTTATTATTCATTCCTTTTTCTTTTACTCATGTTTTCATCACCTAAACAGGGCATTCTACCTGCCAAGGCTATCTCAATCTAACCTCGCAGCTACTCTCCCAAGAAGACCTCTCCTTGACCACTCTCTCTCTCTTGCGCTGTGCTTGGCCTGCATGCTTCTTCTCATACGCGCCATCCTTCATGTCTCTTGACCTGACCTGGACAATCAAACCTTCTTCTTCTTTCCCTCAACTCAAGAATCCTCAAGATCCTCAAGTTTCATCTTACCTTGACTACCTTGGATCCTACTCATCAACCTTGTTCTGAATCTCCCACGACCAAGACCTTCAGACATCTTCAAGTCCTTCTTATTGAGGCTAATTTGGTGCAAAGATTAAAAGGCTGCTTCAAGAAGAATTTCTCCTACTCACCTGCGTCATGGAATTCTGTTCTTCTTCTTCTTTTTTTTATGGTTCCTCATCTCTGTAGGTGTGCTTGTCAAGATATTTTTCTGTTGGAGTATTTCCCTGCTAACCTCAATATTTTCCTCCTCTCTGGTATGCCTAAATCTCAACAAATTGTCTTCTGTATTTCTTCTCCGTGACTTACTTTTTCTTCTCCTAGTTCTGGTTATAGCTCAGAAATATCATTCTGAAATTTAATCAGTTAATAAGGGTAAATAATACTTCTACAGACTCAGTCATAAATAACTTGCTTATCTTCTTATGAGCACTTGATCAACAATGAAACAGTGACTTATTGATAATAAATAATTCCTGGTAAACTGATGATGGAATAATGGATCCAAAGAGGTCTGTATAAATACATTTTTGGGGTGGTTTTGATCTTCTCAGGGAAAGTAGAGAGGGTTCTGCTTGTGGGCTGAGTCTGACAAGCCAGTCAGGGCAAGATTAGCACGTCCACTTGGTGCTATCAGTCAGCTGTCCTTAGATCTGCTGGATTTCTTTACTATTTTAGCCACAGGATCTGTTGATCTGTTATGGCGTAAATTTGATCATTCTGTACTCATCCTTCATTTGTACTATTGATATTGCTTTGAAGCTTGCAGATGTGGGTGTTTAATGATTTTCAATTATCTACTGATCATGTAGATAATTTTTAATAATTTTTATGAACACTCCTTGTAGTGTTTTGTGGTCTTCAAAGATGAGGATCAGTGATTTACATGATAATCCTTGATCTTTGATTTATTATTAAAAAATGTTTAAAACTTAATTTTCATTAATTTTATTTAAGTTTTGATCTTTTTAGACCATTAGTAATGCATAGGTCAGTTTGTTACATATACTAGCAAACCCTAACTCGGTTGTAGCTCTTCTGAGCGGTAACTGGTTGTCAGATTAGTCACAACGGATCCAGACGCGGGGATCAGTTATTACAGATGCGCGCGGGGTAGGATCCGCTGCGTGCGTGGCAGAATCAGCTGCGCGCGGGTCTTTTGTACGCGGGAATCTGCTGCTACTAGTACGTAGGGATATGTAATGTTGCGGGGCTGCGCGTGGGAAGTGTGACATAACCCATTTCCGCGTGTAACTCCTAAAATATAAACAACACCTCAATTCTGAGTGAATTTTAGGTGTAAACCCTATTCGTGACAACATGTGTGAAATATTAGAATGGCCAAAAAGTGCCATACTGGTGTCGTAATTTTTAGTACTTTTCTTTTCAATTATTTTAAAAATATAAGGACTTGGAATTCAAGGGTGGGATCAGTGAGTGACCCTACCTAATTTTGGGTGAGGAATCCATTCCTGTAATAATATTTATGGATTCCTCAATCCTTATTTTGTTAATTGAGATATTCTTATTTTTTCATAGTTTTGTGTTGCTATTGACAAGTTGCTCTGTACATAGTAGCAAGATGACAATGATCTAAAAAACTTAAAAACAAAATAAAAATATTATATAATGTATTTTAAAGTATTTCAAATAAAAAATCAAATATTGAAGGTTACCACAAAACAGACAGATCCTAATCTTTGGAGACCACAAAACACTACAAGTAGTGGCTTTGAAAACTATTATAAATTACCTAGGTGCTCATCAGATGATGGAAAATCACTTAACATCCACATCTGTCTACTTTAAACCAATATCTATATGACAAATGAGGATAGGTGCAGAATCATCAGAATTACACCATTTAACAGATTAACAGATCCTGTGTATAAAATAGTACAGAAATCCAGAAGATCTGAGGACAGCTGATTGATAGCATCAAGTGGATGTTCTCAACTTGCCCTGACTGGCTTAGCAGCCTCAGCCCATGAGGAAAACCTCTCTATGTGCCCTGAGAAGCTCATCATCACCCCATAAGGTATTCATACAGACCTCTTTGGATCCATTTTTCATCATAAGTTTACCAGGAATTTATTATTATCAATCAGACGCCGTGTTACTTTTAATGAAGTGCTTATAAAGAGGTAAGAAATTGATTCATGAATTATTCTGAAGTTTTATTATTTTTTCCCAAATCCAATCCACCTGATTCATTGAAGTATAGTCAAGCAATCAAACCCAACTGCTCTGAAACCCATTAACAGCATTTTCAAGGCTCTCTGTGAAATTTTTTCTCACAGTAAGTGTTTCCCTTCCTTCCTTGGCCCTTGTGCTCTTTTTCTTGGCCAAATAAATGGATAAGTCCTTATAAGGCACCCATTATCATTCCAAGGTTCTTAAAATACCTAAGGAGGCCCCTTGAAGAGAGTTTGTCTGTCTGTAAATATACCCAGTAGTAGAATACTGTGGCCCCTCTTTTTATAAGAAATTGAAAAACTTTTAAAAAAACCAATTAAACCTTGCACCAGCTCTTAAACATATTTATTATTTCGTCTTTTTAACTGTTTATCTTTGCAATATTATTATTATTATTATTCCTGTATTTTTATAACTCTCTGTAGCTAAAGGACTGCAAGTTTCCTGGTATCAGAGAGCTGACAGTTGTTGGATAAATTTTCTCTTCTTGTCTGCTCCTCCAACAAAGTTTTGCCAAATTTAGCCATCCAAAAATTGCTCATCAGATTTGCATTGAGGTTTTGATGATGAAGATTGCTTTCAATGAGCTTTTCAAGCTCTGAAAACCATAATTTTCTTGCAAGGCATGCCTTCAAGCTTTGATAATGAAATTTTCAAGCTGTTTTGATGGTTAAGGTATGTTTCCCACCATTCTTCATCAGCAACTCTGTATCACAGTAAATGCCCTTCTCATTACAAGTTTGCAGCACAATGATTTTGCTAGTGGAATAGGACTTTGAAGTACTTTTGTTGAAAATTGACACTTGGTTGTTGAATTTATCTGGGATTGGATACAGCTTGAAGCATTCTGGAAAGCATATCCTTGTTTCCAGGTTGGTGTCAGCTCTCTGATACCAGGAAACTTGCAGTCCTTTAGCTACAGAGAGTTATAAAAATGCTGGAATGATAATGATAATTATTATTCCAATAATAAACGCTTAGAAGCTCAAATAAGAGCAGTTGCAAGGTTTAATTGGTTTGGTAATAAAGGGTTTTCAATATAATATAAAAAAGGGGCCACAGTATTATACTACTGGGGATCTTTACAGACTAGCAACCTCTCTTCAAGGGGCCTCCTTAGGCAGTTTATAACCTTGGAATAAAGATGGGTGCCTTCTAAGGCCTTATTCACTAATTTGGGCGGGCAAAACAGCACACAAACCCAGAGCAGGAAGGGAAAAACTTACTTGGGAAGTAATCCACAGAAATCCTGCAAAGATTCAGGTAAGAAGCTTCAGAACAGATAGGGTTGGTGGCTGGTTCAAACTTCTGGTTCTTGATAGTTATTTAGAAAATAATGATAATACTTCAGACTAGATCATAAATCACTTGCTTTCTTCTTGATAAGCACTTGACTAAAAATGACACAATTTCTGATTGATAATAATAATATCTCTGATAACTGATAACTGATTGGGAACAAAAGGGCAAAAAGAGCCTGTTTAAATATTCCTTTTTGGGTGCTTGAGGGCCTCTAGAAGGGGTATTAGCCATGGGCTGAGGCTAGGGGGGCAGTCAGGGAAATAGTGAAACGTCCTCAAGGTGCTGTTAGCCTGCTGGCCTTAGATCTTTCAAGGAACAGCTCCTTTTTAGCTGCAGGATCTCTTAATCAACAGATTAATCATTTTGCTGATCCTGCACTGATCCTCAATTTGTACTGTAAGTACTGGTCCAAAGTGAGCAGAAGTGGATGTTTATTGATTCTTCATCATCTGCCGATCCTGTATGTAATTTGTAATAATTTTTACGACCACTCCTTGTGTAGTTGCGTGGTCTTTGAAGGTTCTGATCAGCTCATGACATGGTGAGTCTGGATCTTTATTTAATTAATAAAAAATACTAAAAATTAGTTAATAACTAATTTTAATTGACTTTTAAGGTTTTTAAACTATGATCTATGCTTGTGTGGTAGCTTTACATGTGTAGAGTAGATCCTACTATGTTGTAGCTCCTCTGAGCGGTACCTGGCTGTCAGACTGATCACGGCAGGCTAGGCGCGGGGATCAGTCCATTCAGATGCGCGCGGGGACTGATCTGCTGCATCCATTCAAATGCGCGCGGGGACTGATCCGCTGCATCCATTCAGATGCGCGCGGGGACTGATCCGCTGCTCGCGTGACTAGGTCACGGGATTACCTGCGCGCAGGAGGGATCAACTGCGCGGGAGTCCAGCGCTGTAGGGACGCGGGGCTGCATGGGGGAATTGTGACAAAACACAATTCCCTGTGTAACTACTAAACTACACACAACACCTGGGTTTTGACTGAAATTTAGGTGTGAAACCTTTATATGACATGTCATGTGAAATATTAAAATGGCCAAAAGGTGCCATATTGGTGCCATGGTCATTTACCATTTTCTTTTAAATTAATTAAAAAATATAAGGAGTAAGAATTCAAGGGTGGGGTCAGTGAGTGACCTTACCTTTTTTTGGGTGGGGAATCCATTTCTGTAATAATATTTATGGATTTCCTACTCCTTCATTTTATAATAATTTTATTTATTTATTTTTTTTTGTTCTTTTTATTTTTTTTAATATTATTATTGTTGTTGCTTTGTCAGGTTTCTCTGTGCTAAGTAGCAGGCTGACAATCGGGCTCAAGACCTATCCTTTGAATTAAAGTTAATTTTTTGAGAGGTATTTCCTTCATGATGTTATCTGAATCAAAATTGAATTCCCATCTCATATTCTCAATATTCTCCTTCTCTGTCTTCAATAAATCTGTTATTTCCAAGTCACTTAGTTGATGAACAAGGCACAGTTTTGCTTCTTGGAGAAGCAAAAGCAGAATTTTCCTTGGGACTAGATGAAAAGAGTTATACTTGAGGTCTTGAGTATCAAACCTGTGCCGTCCCTGGTGAAGTTAAATCTGAATCTGCTCTTTCCTTTCATTCCTTCCTGGGTTTTTGGAAACATGAAAATCATTATAGCAGGCAAAGAACAAGATCAGCACATGAATGTAAATTTTTAACTCTTTCCCATCCCTCCTCTCCAATTACATGACTGCTCCCTTGTAATGGCAATATATCTGTTGTGACTTGCATGGGCTGATTGAGTCTCCTTATAGCCACCTGACTTTTATTGAAGGAAGAGGAAGAAAAAGCCATTCCTATCTTTTTTTCCCATGTTCATCTTCATTTGTGCCCTTGCCACATTTGAATTACAGAAATTGAAATCTCCTCCATTTGGCTGTCTTCATATCAATTGATGGATGGATGGATGGATGGATGGATGGATGGATGGATAGTTGGATCAAATGATGGAGGGATTGATTCATCAATTGGGTTTACTTCCCACCAACATCTTATACACTACCTGGTATGCATTTATGCATCAAGGATTGACTCAATCTCAATGGTTTCCATCCATTACCTTAGAATCATGGTTGCTTTCCATGAGCTAGGCTGAGCTTGGCCTGATGGTTGGTCTCCATTAGCTCACCCCTATGGTTTCCAACCATTTGCTTTCCCCAATGGTCCCCCACAATTAGCTTTCCCAAATGGTTTCCCACAATTAACTTGCCCAAATGGTTGCCAACCATTACCTTGACCCAATGGTCCCCAACCATTAGCTTGCCCCAATGGTTGCCAATCATGAGCTTGCCGCAATTTTCATCTTCAATTAGCTTTCCCCAATGGTTGCCAACAATTAGCTTGCACCAATGTTCTCTGACCATTATCTTGCCCCAATGGTTGCTGACCATGAGCTTTCTGCAATGGTGGCTTTCCATTGGCAAAATTCCACCATTTTTTAAATTGAAGTCATCATCACCCTGTGCTTTGCAATTCTTCAATGCTGCCCCCCTGTGCTTTGCAATTCTTCAACACTGACTCTGCTCTCCTACTTTTGATAATGATGTAGTGTCAAAAACAAAGAACCCATCATGGTACAATACCTCTTCAATGGAGCCCCATCAAAAAACCTCAGACTCTTAAATCAAGCTGCTTTAGGCAGTGTCACTGGCTCCAACTCCCACTTCTCTCAGTGTCTCTTGTTGTACTTTAGATTTGTGATGAATACCACCAAGTCAACAGATACTTGTTGGAAAAAAATCTGCAATTACCTAAAACAATCCCACATTCAATCACTGCCATCATCTTGCATTCATCAACTAATCCACTCCACTACCTCTCTAGTCCCATCCAAGTATTCATGTCTACTACATTGCATATCAACCCTAGAAAGAGAGGTTTTTCTTCAAGAAATTGCATGAATAAACTTCCCTTGCTGTTGTTTCAATTGATCTGAGCCTTGGGAATTGCATTGAATCATTTTTTCATGGGATTCACCATTAGACATTTGAACCATTCTCATGCACATGGTGCATTTTGAAACTACCCATTCAACTCATTGCATAAAACAAAATTCAACCTTACCATTGTCCTCAAGAGGTGACTCATTGGCAGGAGATCAGATATTACTTCTGGAAAATATCTTTGAGAAGCCCATGCAGCAAAAAAAAAAACCAGACAAGAAAATCCAGATAGTGCAAACCAGTAATCAATTCCTCACTATCATCCTATTGTATTTGTTACCCCAATTTTATTTCCAGTGTTTTTCCTTTCTGCATAAAGCTCTCAAATAAAAAAACAGAGATCTTGGAATGAATCGGATTAAAAGAAAATCAGTCAAGTATCTTCAGTGAAACACAATGTTTCTCTGACACTGAGGTCTCCAATGAAAAACTCTTCCAGAAGTTCCACTGCCAATGGCAGTCTCAAGGCTTCTCTGCCCTTGGTCACCAAATAGATGAAAAATTTGACAAAATGAAAGCTGAGAATCTTGGTAGACAATGAAAACATGGTCAGTCAATTTGGATGATGAGGAAACCTTCCAACCTCCCAGAAAAACTCACAAATGTGCCAACATGACACCCCAGAAACATTTATCATCCTGATTTGATTTCTTCCCTTTCACTGGAGGGAGAACAGCTTTGGGATATGCAGGCTCCAATTGAACTTGCCTTTATAATATCTTAACTCATAACTTAAATTATTTGTAGATCTAAATTCATATTTTAATATTGATTCTTGTGATAATAAAAGGTTCAATTCTAACTATTTTAATCAATAGACTCTTGCAAGGATATCCTACTAAGAATATTTTTTTCATCAGAAGTACCTGTTTTGTAAAATCACATAAATTATATTAAAGTTTGAAAATTTCCAAATTGTTTTAATTAATTTACCCTTCATCAACATAAATTTTACATTGTGTAATTATTATCAACATAAATTTACAAATACCATTAATATATAAGCTCCTTCATGCAATGATTGGATGTGATACATACCTGTGACATATAAGTCTGCGTTTGGAAACTGCTCACATGTATTTGTATGTGTATATGGCCATGGGAGAGGCCCAATACAACATTTTTCCTCAAAAATATACACCTTTGGGTTACAATATACACCCCCATTTTCACATTTATATGCAACCCCAGATGTGAGGGGAAGATATGGAGGGTTTAGCCTGAAGGTACAGCCCCAACAGAATTATGGGCCACAATAAACAGTTTGTGTATTGATGCACATGCACATATACACTTTGTTGAACCAACCTGTATGTTGCATATGTGAAATACAGAGTGAACTTCTTTTTGGAAAGGCAGAAAAAGTTACATCCCAGCTGCTCAAAAAAGCCTAAGATACCATTTGGCTTCCAGTTTTATTTTTAACTGTAAGTCCCCCCCCCAAACCAAATTGAAGATACAGGGAGTTACAGGGGTTCTAGTTACAGTTACACAATTTTGGGTTTTTCAAAAGCACTGTAACCAATCAAGTGTAAATTCTATGGAAGTTACACTCCCACACTTCCCTTGAAAAAATTAACAGCAATTTAAAAGGTTTTGACCCTTGTAACTAGCTGTAACCTTTGCCTTTCCCTCCCATTCTTGAATGTTACAGTTACAAATGGGAAGGATGTTTGGCTGGGGGGCCCCAGGGACTTTTCTAAATTTACAGTTACATGTGGCAGGCAAACACACCCTAAGTTCTTGCATGCTGGGTGATCAAAAAACAAGGTTTATGTGATTTATGCCAACAACCTTGTCAAGGGCTTGAAAGCAGGATGGTATTTATTTTGGGTAATGTTATATTCACAGCTGCAGTTGTGTAAGAGTCATGTAGGGCCCCACACAACCAATGTGGGTCATGTAGGTCCCCGCACAACCTTTTGGAGTTGTGTAGGGCCCCTAAATGCGTGGATACACTACTCCAAATGGTTTTTCTAAACACGCGCAACCCCTGGGGGACATATTGCCCCCATAAAGGGCATTGTTGTTGTTTTATTACCGCAGTACACAACCATATTATTTATGATTTAATATTGATTATTTGTTATTTGTTATTTGTTATTTATTATTTATTATTTATTATTTATTATTTATTATTTATTATTTATTATTTATTATTTATAATTTATTATTTATAATTTATTATTTATTATTTATTATTTATTATTTATTATTTATTATTTATTATTTATTTTTATTATTTATTATTTATTATTTATTATTTATTATTTATTATTTATTATTTATTATTTATTATTTATTATTTATTATTTATTAATTATTAATTATTATTTATTAATTATTATTTATTATTTATTATTTATTATTTATTATTTATTATTTATTATTTATTATTTATTATTTATTATTTATTATTTATTATTTATTATTTATTATTTATTATTTATTATTTATTATTTATTATTTATTATTTATTATTTATTATTTATTATTTATTATTTATTATTTATTATTTATTATTTATTATTTATTATTTATTATTTATTATTTATTATTTATTATTTATTATTTATTATTTATTATTTATTATTTATTATTTATTATTTATTATTTATTATTTATTATTTATTATTTATTATTTATTATTTATTATTTATTATTTATTATTTATTATTTATTATTTATTATTTATTATTTATTATTTATTATTTATTATTTATTATTTATTATTTATTATTTATTATTTATTATTTATTATTTATTATTTATTATTTATTATTTATTATTTATTATTTATTATTTATTATTTATTATTTATTATTTATTATTTATTATTTATTATTTATTATTTATTATTTATTATTTATTATTTATTATTTATTATTTATTATTTATTATTTATTATTTATTATTTATTATTTATTATTTATTATTTATTATTTATTATTTATTATTTATTATTTATTATTTATTATTTATTATTTATTATTTATTATTTATTATTTATTATTTATTATTTATTATTTATTATTTATTATTTATTATTTATTATTTATTATTTATTATTTATTATTTATTATTTATTATTTATTATTTATTATTTATTATTTATTATTTATTATTTATTATTTATTATTTATTATTTATTATTTATTATTTATTATTTATTATTTATTATTTATTATTTATTATTTATTATTTATTATTTATTATTTATTATTTATTATTTATTATTTATTATTTATTATTTATTATTTATTATTTATTATTTATTATTTATTATTTATTATTTATTATTTATTATTTATTATTTATTATTTATTATTTATTATTTATTATTTATTATTTATTATTTATTATTTATTATTTATTATTTATTATTTATTATTTATTATTTATTATTTATTATTTATTATTATTTATTATTTATTATTTATTATTTATTATTTATTATTTATTATTTATTATTTATTATTTATTATTTATTATTTATTATTTATTATTTATTATTTATTATTTATTATTTATTATTTATTATTTATTATTTATTATTTATTATTTATTATTTATTATTTATTATTTATTATTTATTATTTATTATTTATTATTTATTATTTATTATTTATTATTTATTATTTATTATTTATTATTTATTATTTATTATTTATTATTTATTATTTATTATTTATTATTTATTATTTATTATTTATTATTTATTATTTATTATTTATTATTTATTATTTATTATTTATTATTTATTATTTATTATTTATTATTTATTATTTATTATTTATTATTTATTATTTATTATTTATTATTTATTATTTATTATTTATTATTTATTATTTATTATTTATTATTTATTATTTATTATTTATTATTTATTATTTATTATTTATTATTTATTATTTATTATTTATTATTTATTATTTATTATTTATTATTTATTATTTATTATTTATTATTTATTATTTATTATTTATTATTTATTATTTATTATTTATTATTTATTATTTATTATTTATTATTTATTATTTATTATTTATTATTTATTATTTATTATTTATTATTTATTATTTATTATTTATTATTTATTATTTATTATTTATTATTTATTATTTATTATTTATTATTTATTATTTATTATTTATTATTTATTATTTATTATTTATTATTTATTATTTATTATTTATTATTTATTATTTATTATTTATTATTTATTATTTATTATTTATTATTTATTATTTATTATTTATTATTTATTATTTATTATTTATTATTTATTATTTATTATTTATTATTTATTATTTATTATTTATTATTTATTATTTATTATTTATTATTTATTATTTATTATTTATTATTTATTATTTATTATTTATTATTTATTATTTATTATTTATTATTTATTATTTATTATTTATTATTTATTATTTATTATTTATTATTTATTATTTATTATTTATTATTTATTATTTATTATTTATTATTTATTATTTATTATTTATTATTTATTATTTATTATTTATTATTTATTATTTATTATTTATTATTTATTATTTATTATTTATTATTTATTATTTATTATTTATTATTTATTATTTATTATTTATTATTTATTATTTATTATTTATTATTTATTATTTATTATTTATTATTTATTATTTATTATTTATTATTTATTATTTATTATTTATTATTTATTATTTATTATTTATTATTTATTATTTATTATTTATTATTTATTATTTATTATTTATTATTTATTATTTATTATTGATTATTGATTATTGATTATTTATTATTTATTATTTATTATTTATTATTTATTATTGATTATTTATTATTTATTATTTATTATTTATTATTTATTATTTATTATTTATTATTGATTATTGATTATTTATTATTTATCATTTATATTATTTATTATTTATTATTTATTATTTATTATTTATTATTTATTATTTATTATTTATTATTTATTATTTATTATTTATTATTTATTATTTATTATTTATTATTTATTATTTATTATTTATTATTTATTATTTATTATTTATTATTTATTATTTATTCATTATTCATTATTATTTATTATTTATTATTTATTATTTATTATTTATTATTTATTATTTATTATTTATTATTTATTATTTATTATTTATTATTTATTATTTATTATTTATTATTTATTATTTATTATTTATTATTTATTATCTATTATTTATTATTTATTATTTATTATTTAAAATTTATAATCTATTATTTACTATTCATTATTCATGATTTATTATTTAGTGGAGGCTACACAACATGATTTTAGTTTTTAGCGTTCCACACAACTCAAATGGGACGTGTAGCATGCCTCACAGCCCATTTGAGCTGTTTAGCATGCCACAAAGCCCATTTGAGCCGTGTAGCATGCCACACGGCTCATTTGATTTGTGTAGGGTGTCACACAGCTCATTTGAGTTGTTTTGGGTGCCACAAGGCCCATTTATTTGTGAATTTAACATTACCCATTTATTTTTGCCCCTCAGCATGAAACTTGATTTTAGTGCACTCCTCATGGGTGCTGACCAGATGTACTCAATTTGTTTTACCTTTGCTGCTCAGCATACAACCCTGTTTTTTTGCACACAAAAAGGGTGCTGTACACTTGCCACTCAGAATAAAACTTTTTTTTGAAGCACTACACTAGGTTGTGTGCATAATGAACTTTGTTGTTGCTTGCTCGCTCCCCAGGGTGGAACTTCATTTTGGAGCACTTCACAAGGGCATGGGCATAATGCACTTGGGTGTGGTACGCTGGCTGCCCAAGGTAAAACTCCATTCTGGAACACTCCTTAGCTGGGTGGGATGCCCAGCACATACCACTCATGTAATTTGCCCCCAAATCATCCAATTTGTCCCTCAAGCAGGAGAAGATAAAAAAACCATGAGAAAAAAATAATAACAAAATATATATATTTATATATTGGAGCATGCCATACCATGATGGGTTTCCCAACAGATACCACTCATGTACTTTGCCCCCACATCATAAAATTAGTACCTCAAGAAGGAAAAGATAAAAAAATCATGAGAAAAAATGAAAATGGAATAAAAATAAATAATCAAAGATGAAGTTGAAGAAAAACCCATTTTCTGTAATCCAATTCAACTTGTGAGCTCAATTCTCAAAGGCACAAATAATGCTTATATTTATATGGTCATATTATGAACTTGAATTTGGCTACTGATCTCTATGGTGTTATTTAAAGCTATGTTCCTGCAAGAGAATTTTTATCCCCCTGGTTCAACAGGCAGTAAAATGCTTACTCAAACCTGTGGGTTGAAAAAGTGAATTCTTCACTCTAAAAGTATTTTGGAGTTGGTGACTCACTCCTTAGTTAATTTTTCCAACCCAGCAATTACATAGTTATGTAATTGGAGGTAGAAGTTCTGATGATTTGTAGGTTGAATGGGTTTTACCCTTGCCCCTGGAACTTGGTGGATCAATGTGAGTTGAACATCACTCATGGATGCTGTACAGGACTGGAGGGGATTGAAGGTGTGGTAGGGTAAATATAGGTGGATGTAGATTTGACGGTGATGTGAAAACCTCTATAAATGACAGAGGGGGGAGGTGATATCAACTGAAGATACAACAGAGATACTTCTTGAGATATAGCTTGGATACAGGTGAGATACAACTTGCCACCTGCATATGGCTTGTGCCCTATTTTTTGGGGTGAATTATTAGTATGATATAATAAAGGTAGATTATCAACAAACAAAAAAAAGCTATACCAGTCCAAGCTGAAAAAAAAAATTGGGCCTGGCTGGAGGAAGGAGCAGGTTTGGTCAGCAGAGCAGGAGGGAGAGGGGGGCTTGGTTGTTTGGCAGGGCAGGAGGTAGAGGGCTCCATTGGTTTTTTGGCCAGGCTGAAGGGAGAGGGCTTGGTTGGTTTTTGGCCAAGGCAGGAGGGAGGCTTGGTCAGTCCTTTGGCCATCCAGGAGGGAGAGGGGGGCTTTGACGTTTGGCAACAAAGGAGGGAGAGGGCTCAGTCAGTCATTTGGCCAGGAAGGAGGGAGGCTTGTTTGGTCATTTGGCTGGGAAGGAGGGAGTCTTTGATGATCATTTTTGTTGGAAGGAGGGAGGTTTTGTCATTCATTTGACCGGGCAAGAGGGAGGCTTAGTTGGTTTTTTGGCTGGGCAGGAGGGAGGGTTGGTTTTTTTTTTTGGCTGGGCAGGATGTAGAGGGCTTGGTTGGTTGTTTGGCCAGGCAGGAGGGAGGCTTGGTTGGTTTTTTGGCTGGGCAGGAGGGAAGGTTGGTTGGCCATTTGGCCAGGAAGGAGGGAGGATTGGTCAGCCATTTTTTTGGGAATGAGGGAGGATTGTTCGGCCATTTTGCCGGGAAGGAGGGAGGCTCATTTGTTTGTTCAGCCGGTGTAAGACTCCAAACGGTGCTAGGCCGTGGCAGTTCTGCAGAGGGGAAAGGTGCTGTTTAGGCTGCCCTCCTGAGTGTTACAAAAATATTTAAATTTAACCGAGATCAAAGTCCAGAACCTGGTAAATCAGGGATCAAGGAGTAGAGGATAAGGATGATAATAGTTTGGTAGCAACAGAACAGCACTATCTGAGACAAGATTATGCATGGAAAAACTTGAACAAAAGAAGTTAAAGTCTTCTTAGAGTTCAAAGAACAAAAGCTGTTGTATGTAAACAACGCCCACAAGCTAATAACTCTGGTTTTCAGCAGAAGATTGGGGATGATCAACTCAAACCCAAGCAACCTCCAGGTTCTCAATGAACCTGCCCAACTCTCCGCAATCAAGCGCTTGAAGGGTACCAGATAACTGAGGGTGGCTGTACAAGACAAAGCACAATGTTTAAGAAGCTCTAAAACAAACAGTAACTGATTTGAAGCAAGGATAACCTCAAAACTTCTCAAGTGACTCAAGAGTAGGCTGGCAGAATGCAACTCCAAAGAAGCTAAGGGGAGGTATAACACTCCAGGTCTTAAGCTTAATAAGACCTCTTCAATCAATTGCAATTGGCTCCAGAAAGGTGATCAGGGATCAGGACCAGTATGGTCAGAGAAAGGGATCAAGGAGTGGTATGACACACTCAAAAATTCCAACAGACAGAATCTTTCTTCAACCAGCAAGGCTATTGGTTGGTGATAAGGATCAGGGATCAAGGGTTGAGTATGGAGGCTCAAGGATCAAAGGTGTGCTGATTTCATGCTGGATGATTCCATGCTCCAATGCTTATCCAAAAGGCAGGGGAGAGCCCCTCCTTATATGGGCAGGAGACCCTGTTAGACTATGTACAACGGATTCCACAAATAGAGCGGAAAAGGGAAGAAAATCATGTGGTCACTTGCCTCCGTCCCTGGATGGGCGCACGCAACAATACCAGAGTCACCCACCCGCGGACGGGGTGGGAAAGAGAAATGAACCAAACTGCCGCGGATGTCCCCGGGCGGTAGTTGGCACTCTTCACCCCTTGTCCAAAGGCAGAAGTGGGTGGGAGAGCCCCAGGAAAGGTGACAGATGAAGTCCGTGAGAGTGCAGATGGGCAGATAGGAGATCGGCTTGAAATGGTTGAGTAAATCCTGACAGGCTTGAGATTCACGACTGATAGATCAAGTGAGATGGGAGATTTGACGGATCCAAGAATTTGCCAAATGCTTGGGGGTGCGGTCAGGATGGATTTGGTAAATCATGGATGAGCGCCGCGCAACGGTAGCAATGAGGAGATTGCGACGCGCAACAACAAAGATGAGGATGCCCAACAACAAAGATGAGGAAGCGCAATGACGACAGCGGAGATGATAAGAAACGCGCAACGGCAAGGATGATGGGCAACGCGGATGAAGGATGCGCGGATAAATGAAGCGCAGCGCGCGACGCGCGCGGATGAAGGACCCGCAACGCGCAATGCGCGCGGATGAAGGACCCGCAACGCGCAATGCGCGCGGATGAAGGACCCGCAACGCGCAATGCGCGCGGATGAAGGACCCGCAACGCGCGACGCGCGCGGATAAAGGACGGTTTGGATGAGCCTGAGGATAAGTTTTTTTTTTTTTTTTTTTTTTTTTGATACTGGACGGTACGCTTGCGCAACAGTTTATGGGTTGAGGTCTTAAGGCGGCCAGGGTGTCCCGGATGGGGCACCACACCGGGCAGGAGGGAAGCATGGTTGGTTGTTTGGACGGGAAGGAGGGAGGCTTGGTAGGTTTTTTGGCTGGGCAGGAGGGAGGATTGGTAGGGTGTTTGGTCAGGCAGGAGGGAGGCTTGGTTGGTCATTTGGACAGGCAGGAGGGAGGCTTGGTTGGTTGTTTAGCCTGGAAGGAGGGAGAGGGCTTGGTGGGTTGTTTGGTGGGAAGGAGGGAGGCATGGTTGGTGTTTTGGCCAGGCAGGAGTGAGGCTTGGTTGGTTGCTTGGCCAGGAATGAGGGAGGCTTTGTTGATTGTTTGGTCTTGCAGGAGGGAGAGAGATTGGTAATTTTTTTGGCCAGGCAGGAGTGAGGCATAGTTGGTCATTTGGCCAGGCAGGAGGGAGGCTTGGTTGGTTGTTTGGCCAGGCAGGAGGCAGAGGGCTCAGTTGGTCATTTTACCAGGAAGGAGGGAGAGGGGCGGCAGTGGGTGGGCTTGGTTGGCTGGGCTGGAGGTGGGGGCGGGCTTGGTTGGTTGGCCAGGCAGGAGGGAGAGCAAGAAAGATTTCAGCCTCCTGGAAGCCAAGACCCTTGCTATCCTTTAGTTACCAGAGATAAGGGAATAAATAATAAATATTTTATTCAATAAATGCAGAAAAAATCTGTAAAATATTTGGATAGAGCTATTGCAAGGTTGATTGGTTTTGGTTATGATTTATTAATATTAATAAATATTAATAAATTGATTGTTAAATGATTTGATAGAGGAGCCACAATTATATTGGGGATCTTTCACACCTCTCTTCAGGTAATTCACTTTGAAAACACATATACCTGGTTACTTTGGAACCTTTAATTTATATTCTTAAAGGAGATATTGCCCAAAGATAATATATATATAAAGTATATTGTGGAGTTGCAGGGCCTTGTAACCAAGCTTCCACAACATAAAAAGGATAATAAGACTTGTGGGTATATTATTGAATCCTTTAGGTACCTGTTTGGGACGTGCACTGATGGTTTAAACCTATTACTGGGGTCAAAAGGTTTTTCAGCTGTTTAAATTGATCAAAAGGGTCTGGGGAGGTATATTTTTAATCAGACTAAAGCCATAAATCATTTAACTATCTCTTAAAAGTATTTTATTACCTTGGCACAGTCTCTGGATGTAAATATAACCATTTCTCTGGGTATCTACAACCTCAAAAAGGGGCCTTTATTGATATCTTCTTGAGTCTCATTTCTGTCCCTCTGAGGGCTATAGGGGCCCAAGGGGACGGGTTCTAAGGCTAGCAGGGAAAACAGTGCTGTCCCTGAATGTGCTTTAGATGCTGTAGCCTGGGTGGGAGCTGGATCAGTCCGGATATGGAGCTATTTCCAATAATAATTGAATAATTTTTTGGGAAAAGCGCCTAGTTGTTCATATGATATTCCTGTAGTCATTTATTTCATGAGAATTTAATGAACTTGATTGAATATTCTAATTGTTGGATGTTCTAAGAAAATTTTGAACTCATATAGCTCCTAGTTGTGGCACTCTAGGTGTGAGTTCTGGTCCTTTGAAGTTGTTAACATCAATTTTAAAAATTGGTGTTGGTTTACTTAGATAATTTACTCAAAATAATTACTTGCAATTTATATGTAATATATTTGTTTTTTCAGATTGAGGGAACCCCCACGGACATTAGGATGTCTTTAAACTTTCATAAAGTTCATGGTAAGTAGTTTATTAGAATCTTCCAATCTCTTGGTGGTTATTTTCAAAGTTCAATGATTTTTAGTAAAATAATTTATTAAAACTGGTTCCTTTGGGAACTTTAGTAATATTTTTGGATATCTGGGTTCATGAAACCTTCACCAAAAAACATTTTTTTCCTTGAATTCTCATTTATGTCAAGATAAGATGGGTAGGCAAGCCTCCAAAGTTGTTAATAGTCTTTTTTGACATTTTATGTATTCATTTATATAATTTATTTAAATATGTAAACTTGTCTTTTTATGTATTTTTAATTGATTCATATACCTATTTATTCACTTTATACGCATGGGGATATTTATTAAATACCCTGGATCTATCAAGAGGGGTAGTAGCCTGTCTAATTGGTACCTTGACAGCGGTTCCTCATCATTTGTTGTTTGCTGTTGCACCTGTTGCTTTGCATCTTCCCCCGGTTGGGCGTTGGTCACCTTCCTGGGGCTGCGCATCCACTTGTCAGCCATCGCTCTCATGCAGGCTTTTTCTCTGGAATCTCTTGGGGGCAAGTTTGCAGCTTTTGCAGCTGCGTGCGGGAGTGTCAACAAAATGCTTTTTTGTTGATAACTCCAAAGAAATACAGAATTCTCTAATTCTGACTGAATTTTAGCTATGAAACCTAACCCTGAATTTTCATGTGAAATGATTCAAGTTGTGAAATTTGTACTGGTGGCGCCATGGGCTACAATTTCACTATTATGTGATTTAAGGTGGGTAAGGAGTAGGAATTGGAAGGTAGGGGTACTGAGTGACCCTACTTAAAATTGGGTGAGGAATCCAAATCTTCAATAATATTTTGGATATTCATACTCTTTATTATTTTTTTATTAATTTTAATTAATTTTCTTGTTTTTGGTGCTTTTTCAGCTAGCTCTGACATAGAAGCAAGCTGACACAAGATGGGTGCCAGCTTGCTAGTTGACAAGAGCAACCTGTCAAAGCATATCAAAAAAAGAAAACAAATAATAAAATTAGAAGGAGTGAGAAATCCATATATGTTATTGCAGAAATGGATTTCTCACCCAAAAATAGGTAGGGTCCCTCACTGACCCCACCCTTGAATTCCAACTTCTTATATCTTTAAATAATTTCAGAAGAAAAAGACCAATAAACCACAGCACCACTATGGCACTTTTTGGCCATTTGATATTTCACACATAATGTCACCTACAGGTTTCACACCTAAAATTCAATCAGAATTGAGGTTTTGTTTATATTTTAGGAGTTACTGGCGGATTTGTGTTATGAAACCGTTCCCTTGCGCAGCCCCGCATTTATATAGCAAGGGTACACACGCCTGACACCCAGTATGTAGGCGCATGTCAAGAAACCCGCATGCAGAATGACTGATGATGGATTCCTGCACGCAGCTTTCAAACCTGCGCGCGTCAACATCAGTCGTGCTAATTCCAACAGCCAGGTACTGGAGGAACATGCTACAACTGTAAGCTTTCTACTATTGCAGAGAAAGCTGAAAAAGTAACAGAAATAACATAAAAATAATAATAATAAAATTAACCTAAGAAGGAGAAGTAAAACCATAAATATCATTGCAAAAATGGATTCTCCACTCAGAATTAGGTAGGGTCACTCACTGACCCCACCCTTGAAATCCAACTGCTTATATTTTGAAATATCTAAAGAAAGAAATACCAAAATAACACTGCACCACTATTGAACTGTTTTTCCAATTAAATATTTTGCATTTATTGTCACGTATAGCTTTCAAACCTAAAATTCAGTCAGAATTGACGTGTTGTGTTTATTTTAGGAGTTACAGACAGAAATGTGTTCTGTCACAATTCCCGCACGCAGCTGCGGCAGCCAATACACCCGCGCACGGCTGAGCTATAGCACTGTCACTCTTTCAAAGCCGTGTACGCAGCACTGGACCTCTGAAAAGTAAGCAGCCGCGGGACTAGGGGTTGAATAATTGACAGGCGGCCTGAGAAACCTAGGTACCGCTTAAACATGCTACAACCTACACAGGAACATTCTATATATGTAATAAATGTCCTGTGGATAGTAGATAGTCTAAAAATACATAAACTTATATAAAAATACCTAAATAAATTTTATACTTATTTTTTATTAAATATAATTCAAAGTACCAAAAATTTCAAAAATGAGATAATGACTACTTCTAAAAATATATTAAAACACTTGAAAATACTATTATAAAAATTTCTTGACATCAAAATTTTTGTGACATGCTAAGAAAACTAATGATGTTAAAATATTACATGAATACCCATGAATTATATTTTTAAGTAATTATTTTAATAAATCAACTGAATTTTGAAAATAAGGAGTAAAAACAATGTCATGACTTTACTCCAATTATTTAATACATAATGAGAACTTACCTCACATCAGAATATCCATGGGAATTTCTATTAAAATAATTACTAACTTACAGGGAACATATGGTAAGGATAATTAATTAAATAATGAATAAAAAGGACATATTAGTTTTATTCACACATCCAAACATCAATTATAAAGTAGAATAATTCCCATACCCTGTGGAATTAGATGCTACCAGTGCTACAGAACCAGGAACACATGACAGGCTATCACTGGTTACCCTGCTAGCCTCATTGTCCCTCACTTTGAGCCCCTGCACCCCTCAGAAGGACAATATTGGGACTCAAAAAGATATAAATAAAGAGCTCTTTTGAGGATATTGAAACGTAGAGACCTAGTTATATTTACATCCAGACACTGTGCCAAGTTAATCAAATACTTATAAGAGATAATTAATTGATTTATGGCTTTAGTCTGATTAATAATATCCGTCCCCAACCCTTTTTATCAAATTAAACTGCTGAACAACCTTATAACCCCAGTGTACAGGTTTAACCCATCAGTGCGCTTCCCAAACAGGTATTCAAACAATTTAATAATATACCAGTGAGTCTTATTATACTTTCTCTGTCGTGGCAGCTTGGTTAGAAAACCCTGCCACTCCACCTTTAATTTTATATACATATTATCTTTGGGGAAAATATCCTTTAAGAACATAAATTGAAGGATCCAAAGTAACCAGGCCTACGTGTTTTCATACTTAATTACCTGAAGACAGGTGTTAAAGATCCCCAATATAATTGTGGCCCCTCTATAAGAATATTTAATATTCAATTTATCTATATTGATTTATAACAATAAACCATATCCAAACCAATTAACCTTGCAATAAGCTTTATCCAAATATTTTAAGTATTTTTGCTGCATTTATTGAATAATATATTTATTAATTATTCTATCTCCCCTGGTAGCTAAGGGATAGCAAGGATTGTGGCATCCAGGAGGCTGACAATAACTTGCATGCATACATCATGCATATTTAACAAGTTGACTGACGGATAGGGATGTTTGAAACCTAAGAAAATTGAATAAAAATATGGAAATAAAAACATTAAATCAAATAAATTCTTAGAAAGAATAATGAAGGTTTTCACGTAAATGAGATTTCCAAATCTTTCTGAACCACAAAACACACCAAGAATTCTACCAAAAAATTTATTAAAATTACCAACATGTGCAGAAGATGGCGTAGAATCTTTAAATACCCACTTCTATCCATTCCACTCAAAACAAAGTAAGAAAAATAAGTAAATATGTCTGAACCATAAAAATAACAAACTAATATTGAAATACCTTCTGAAAATTATTTCACATAGAAATATGACACAGGCAAGGCTAGCCAGTTGATAGCACCAAGATTATTTTCCAAAAAAGAAGCCCTGGTTAGCCTGCCAGCATCAGCACACAAGCACAACCCTCTCTACGTGGCCTGCAAAGATCTTATTACCCCAGAAAAGTATATAATCAACCCCTTTTAGATGTTTAAACCCCATTAATTTTTAAGTAATCAATCCATACCCCTTGCCATCCGTGATCAAGTGTTTATTCAAGATAAACAAGTGATTTATGTCCTCATTCTGATAGTATAATTATTAAGGGCCAAGTCAGCAAGGGCCAATTCAGCAAGAGAGGGATGGAAAAGGAGGATGAGTAGGAGGAGGGGAGCTTACCTGGGGTAACAACCAAGGGAGGAGGGGAGTTGATGGTTGAGGTGGAGGTGGAGGGTGAGGAGGAGGAAGGAGCTTTCCTGGGGTGCCAACCAAAGGAGGAAAGGAAGTGATTGTGAGGTGGAGGTGATGGTGAGGTGGAGGTGATGGTGAGGTGGAGGTGATGGTGAGGTGGAGGTGATGGTGAGGTGGAGGTGATGGTAAGGTGGTGGTTGTGGGTTGGGGTGGAGGTGATTGTGAGGTGGAGGTGATGAGGTGGAGGTGGTGGGTGAGGATAAATAAGTAGGTTATCTCCTCCTTGCCTCCAGGCATAAGTGCTGTGAGTCAGCCAGTCCACCCAATCCCCTGGAGTAAACCCTTTTTGATTAATCACTTATGACCTCACTGTCCCAAGGTCTTTACAGGGTTTGAAAGATCCCCTTGAAGAGAGGTTGTTATCCAATAAAGATCCACTGTTTTCATAAACTGTGGCCCCTCTTGAAAAATATGTTGAAATCAATTTAATCCAACCAAACCACTCAAACTTTTCACTTTCTTATAAATCAACTATTTGAGCATTTTACATAATTTTCTTGAAATTATTATCATTCCAACACGAATATCTCTTTCTGTAGCTAAAGGACGGCAAAGTTGATGGTATCAGTAAGCTGACAATGGAGGGGCCAACAGCAAGCAAGAAGGAAGCGCCATGAAGCAAGCAAGGCAAGTAAGGGGGGAGGCCATGAGGAGGGAGGGGCCAAGTCATCAAGGGCCAATTCAGCGAGAGAGGGAGGGAAAAGGAGGATGAGGAGGAGGAGGGGAGCTTACCTGGGGTACCAACCAAGGGAGGAGTGGATTTGATGGGTGAGGTGGAGGTGGAGGGTGAGGGGGAGGAATTAGCTTATCTGGGATGCCAACCAAAGGAGCAAAGGAAGTGATTGTGAGGTGGAGCTGATGGTGAGGTGGAGGTGATGGTGAGGTGGATGTGATGGTAAGGTGGTGGTTTTGGGCGTGGTGGAGGTGATGTTGAGGTGGAGGTGAGGAGGTGCAGGTGTTGGGTGAGGAGGAGGAAGTGGACTGGTGGTTTGGTGGGGTGAGGTGGTTTAGAAGATCAGGTTTTTGTCTAAGTCCACCAAAAAAAAATCAAAATCAAAAAATCAAAAAAAAAACCAAAAAAAAAAAAAATCAAAAAAAAAAATAAAAAAAATAAAAAAAATAAAAAAAACCAGAGTCAGCCTAGGATTCTTGGCAAAACAACCAAAACCAAAAAAATTCTGTTATGTTATTTTTTACCTATTCAAAAACTGAATACTACTCATCAAAGTGAGCAATTGTGAGGGGTAGAATCTGCTCTCTCATGGACAAAGATGATGTAGAATATGAGACTGGGATGACTTGAGGAGGGTTGGTAATATCTTCTTTGAATATTTTTCCCCCTTCATCTTTGATGTTGGCAAGAATGTTGTGAAGGAGTACAGAACTGATAATTCAGTTGTTGAGTATCTTCACGTCCTTGAAATTTTTTAGCTGTTTTTGCATCTCCTGTAAGCTGGCCCATCTTGATTTCAGGATTCCTATGGCATGCTCAATTCAAACTTTTGATTGGGCAAGATGATAGTTGAAATCAGTTTTGGCTTGATCATTGAATGAAACATTGCTACATGCTGGAACCACATATTTCCCACTAGCATAAGCTGAATCATCCAGAAGTTATTGATCTTTTTCAAAGTAGTTATCTGGTTGTTGGGCAATCTTCATCCATTGAAAACATATGAATCATGAAAAGAACCTGGAAGGCCAGCATGGGGATATATGAACTTCTTATTTTTATCACAAACAAGTTTTAGTGACACAGAGTATATATACAAACAGATAAAACATATTTTGTAAGTATATTAACAAAGCCTTTGGAAAGGAACCTAATTGATTTCCTTTTTTTCCAATCAAAATAGTGGTTTCTATCTAGCTTGGGCTTTTGACTCAAGGGGATAGTCATTCCATCAAAAAAATCAATGCAACTATGAAAGCCTTCAGGCTTCATTACTTGAGATATCTCCTTGTGTTCTTTGAGAAAAATGGTGATGTGATGACAATGGGATGTGTTTGATGTGATGGAGATATTAAGAAATGGAGATGTGAAGCAATTGAGATTTGAAGTGACGGAGATTGGAAGTGACAGAGATTTCAAGCAATGGAGATGTGAAGCAATGGAGATATGAAGCAATGGAGATGTGAAGCAATGGAGATGAGATGTGTGTGATGTGTATGAATTTGCTGAGTTGGAGGTGTAGATGGGTGTTTTTCATGCAATAGATGGTGGATGGATGATAATGGTGGGTTTCATGTTTGAAACCCGCCATTTTGAAATACACCAGTTAGGGGGTATTTGTATTTCAGAAACCCACCATTTTTAATGGCGGGTTTGGTGCAAAAAATGGCAGTTTCCTAATGGGGGTTTTTCTAACTTTGATATTCCATATTGGTAATTCAGTCCAGATTCACAAAATTTGACCTTGTTTTTTTGGAATTTTTAATTCAGGGCTGGTCTATTGAGGTGGTTTAGACTTCTTGTGATGGGTTCATCTTAACACAAGTTGAACCTGTTTTTTTTGGAATTTAAATTGAGGGCTAGTACATTGAGGTGGACTTGTATGAATTCCGCCTCAATGGACTAGCCCTTTTTTTGGTGTGGGGTTGATCTAGTTTTTCATTAGTCCAATTAAATAAGCTCAAATTGTGTTGGGCTGATCCCATCATGAGAAGTCTTTCACTTCTTATGATGGGATCAGCTTAGCAAAAGTTTTAATTGTTTTTTTTGACATTGTTAATTCAGGGCTATTCCATCAAGGTGGTTTTATTTTATTTTATTCAAATATTATATTGATTCAGGACTTTATTTTATGTAAATTTTTCCTTTAAATTTTTGTTTACCTATTTTTATTTTTGCATTTTTTTTATTTGTTTTTGCGCACACTTTTTTGATTTTTTTTACTTTTTGATTTTTGATTTTTATTAATTCATAGGGAAAATAAAAATAAATAATAAGAATTAAAGGTCATTATTTTCCTCACACATCCAACCCTTTATTTCACACATTTCAACTTCAGTGTGAAGTTGTGCCCCTCCAGTATTTCATGCAAAAATACTTTATTTAACACAACTTTCAAGAATTCATTTTTTTGAATTCTGAATGCGTAGCCCCAAAGCAGGGGCTCTTAAGCCCCTAACAAAAATCTTTTGTAATTTTGAAGGCATTAGAACCCCTTCAAAAATTTAATCAAAAAATGAAAAAATTCAGTAACAACAAATTTTCGCATGGGTTTTTGGATCCTTATTTTGGTTTTTTCAGCTGCCAGAACTTTTTTCCAATATTCAAAGATTTGTTTAATATTATTTTCATATTTTTTGGATGTATCCTTTCACCTTTTAAAATTCCTTCAAAAAAATCAAAAAATCAAAAAAAATCAAATTTCTCTTTGGTTTTTTGAATTGTTTTATTTTCCTTTTTATTTAATTTTTAGGGTGATTCAAGCTATTGAAAATTTGACAAAAATTCAGAGAGAATTGAAGTATTTCTTTAGATTTTTTGGATGTATTATTTTACCTTAAGAAATTCCTTCAAAAAAGCAAAATATTCAAAACATTCAATTTTCTCATTTGACTTTTGGATCCTTATGTTTGCCATTTTGAATGATTTTTTTTTTATGTTTAGAGCTTTGAGAATTTTCAGAGAACTATTCATAATCTTTTTAAAATATTTTCCAGGATTTTTGGATGTCACTTTTACCTTTGAAAATTCCATCAAAAAACCAAAAACATTGAAAAATTCACTCTTCTTTCAGCCCTTCACATGCATATATTCAATATGACTTAAATATTTTTCCTGGGACCACCATCCATCTTGGAGAGCCCCAATTATCTTATCAAATACCCCCTTGACCTGTTCCACCCTCCCATCACCCCCAAACACACCATCCCTCTACCATACCATACCACACCACACCACACCATACCACACCATACCATACCACACCACACAACACCAAACAACACCACACCACACCACACCACACCACACAACACCACACCACATAAAAACACACCAAACCACACCACACCACACCACAGCACACCACACCACACCACACCACAAATTTCCACACCACACCACCAACGCTCATCAAAACAACTTAACACTCCAGATACTTACAAAAAAGAACATCTCTTTTTCCAATGGCCCAAGAAAACATCCAGCCACTTCTCAGAAATTGTTCAACTGTTTCATCAGGCCCATCCTCCATTATCTCATCTAATCAAACTAGTGATTCAAATCATCTTGCTCCTTATTCATCTACTCAAACTATTGATTCCACTCCTCTTGCCCCTCCTCCTGAGCTATCATATAATCAAAATAAGAAGCTGGTTGAGGCTATCCAATCATGGGAAACATTCCATGGATATGCCATATCTACTAGAGTTTTAAATTGCAAGAATCAGGCCTAAAATTACCAATGTGATAAATATGTGGAATATAAACCTAGAAAAGATACCTCCAAATTAAAAAAATCAAAAAAGACCAATTTTTCTTTTATGTTATCAGGGAATTATTCAAAAAGTTTGGGTTTTTGGGTGGTGAAGGTTATATGTCCAGATCACAACCATCCAACTTAAATTGATCCTTCCACTCACCCCATCCACAGAAGAATCCAAGGGGAGCAAAAGGAGTTGGTTGAAAATTTATCAAAATCAGGAGTTCCCCCTTTAAATATTCTCAACTCTCTTGTACAAAAATCATCACCACCTATCCATACAAATCTCCCTACAATTTACAACAAAAGATCTCAAATACAAAAAAATGCCCTTGATGGCAAAACTCCTGTGGAAGCACTCATACTGGAACTCAGGAATTCTTCTTTTTACTACAAAATGAACAATGTTGATGGAAAAATTAGTTCATTATTCATTTCACACCCTGATTCCATGAAAGTTCTCAAACTTTTCACTACTATCATTATGATGGACTTTACATATAAAACCAAAAAATTTGGAATGCCCCTTCTTCATTTTCTTGTGATAAACAATTCTTCTAGAAGGTTCTCAGTTTCATTCTTTTTCCTATCTCAAGAGAAAGAACATAACTATGCTTGAACCTTGCCTCAACTTCAGTAAATATTTGAAGATAAAAAACCTAGTGATATTGTGACAGACAAGGAACAAGCACTTATCAGCTCAAGTGAATAAATTGGACAAGAATCACGAGGCTAAAGGTACCCAATGAAGATGGTGATTCTCCTTACCATCCTCCTGGATGGAAGGTATTAGCAGCCCAAAAAATCAGTGAGAAAGTGAGTACATTTGTTATTTTCTCATTTTTTTATTTTGTCTGATTTCTTTTTGGTTTTTCCTCTAGGTTTCCTGTGCATTATCTTATTCTTTTTCTGGTGTATTTGACAAAGTATCAATCAAAGAAGTGAGTATTATATTTAGTCCATATTTTCTGTTATAAAAAATTCTAATTTTTGGTTTAAGTTCCAATAAAAAGATTCCATTTCCCCAAAAACAGCCATTTCACATATCTCCCATGTTCAAGATGTCATAGGAGATGGGAACTTTGGCTTTAGAGCAGCAGCCATTTGCTTGGGGAGGATCTCAGAAGACTGGTTTGAAGTCAGGAAACAAATGGTGAAAGAGCTTGATTCAAACCCAATCTTCAAGGACACAAGATTACTGCATGATATCTGGGGTGAAACTTTCTAAGAAGCAAGAAGGCAAAAGAACCACCTTTATGGCCCAGCTCCCATAAATATGTTGATGAAATTTCCATGCCATGGTGTCCTTCTGGCTGAAACATATAAGTGTCCAGTGTTATATTTTTTTCTTTAATGCCTTGCACTTATCTTCCTCTGAATTCCCCTCCAACTCCAAATTCTAAAACTTCTCCTATTTGCTTCATTCTTTTATAAGAATCCAAACATATGGTCTCATTCAAGTTCAAGTCTGATCATTGGCCAGCTCCCAGGTTGGATTCAATTTGGAAAAGCTTTGTGAAAAAGGATTTCAAATATTGGAAAACCATTGTTCAGAGAAATTTGGATCTTGGTAAAAAGTTTTGGTTCTCTCCACAGAAATCAAGTAGAAAAATAAAACAAATCACAGTTGAATAAATTTTAATATTTGTATCCATATTTGTTCTTTATTTTTAATATTTTGACTGAAGCTTGTAAGTTGTATCCAAGAATGCAGATGATCTTCAAGAATTATTGATGAAATTATTTTTTCAAAATTAAAAATTCTGAAATCTTGAATCACCCAAAAAAAATAATTACATAGGCAAACAAAAGGACTCAAAAATCCAGTGAGATAAGTGAATCTTTTGAATTTGTGGTTTTTTGATGGAATTTTCAAAGGTCAAAAATGACATCAAAAAATCCTGGGAAATATTTTAAAAAGATCATGAATATTTCTCTTAAGATTCTCAAAGCTTTAAAAATTTAAAAAAAATTCCAAATGGCAAACGTAAGGATCCAAAAGTCAAATGACAAAAATGAAATTTTTGATTTTTTTGCTTTTTTGAAGGAATTTTTTGAGGTAAAATAATACATCCAAAAAATCTGAAAAAAAAAAATTGAATTCTCTTTAAGTTGATTTTGAACTTTTTGATAGCTTTAACTACCCAAAAAAATGAAATAAAAAGGAAAATAAAATGATTCAAATGTCCAAAGAGAAATTTGATTTTTTTTAATTTTTTGTGTTTTTTGAAGGAATTTTTTTAGGTGAAAGCATACATCCAAAAAATATCAAAAAAATATTTGAAGAATCTAAAAATGATGCTCAAAAGTTCTAGGAGCTTAAAAAACCAAAAGAAAAAAACTAAAATAGCCAAAATTATGACCCAAAAACCCATGCAAAAATTTGTTTTTACAGAATTGTTTCATTTTTTGATTGCATTTTTGAAGGGGTTTTAATGGCTCCAAAATTCCCAAAGGTTTTTTTTAGGGGATTGAAAACCCCTGATATGGGTCTGTGCAGTCATTATTCAAAAAAAATGAATTGTTGAAAGTTGTGTGAAATAAGGTATTTTTGCATGAAATACCAAAGGGACGCAACCTCTGTAAGACTCCAAAGGTGCTGAGCCGGAGGCAGTTCTTTGGAGGGGAAAAGGTGATGTTTAGGCTGCCCTCCTGAGCGTTACAAAAATTTTTAAATTTAGCTGGAATAAATATCCATAACCTTGTAAATAAGGAATCAATGAAAAGGATGAATGTTGATAGTAGTCAGTAGCAATGGAAACAACACTATCTGAGACAAGATGGCCCAGAAAAATACTTGACCAAAAAAGCCTAAGTTTTTTTCTGAGCTCAATAGAATAAAGAAGTTGTAAGTAAAAATGACAGAAAGCTAATAACTCTGGTATTCAGAAAAAGATTAGGAAATATCAACTCAATCCCAACCAACCTCAAGGTTCTCAATGAACCTTCACAAATGTGGATTCCCATTATAGGAGTTTCAATGTCCAACATGTTAATGTTAAGGATAGGGAAGATATCATTATCCTCTGGATCATAAGCAGGTTTACTTGGGTCATTGGGTAAAGCATTCCTGCTCAAACTATCAGCATTCTGGTTTTTACCACCAGCTTGGTGAACTATGTTCATCTGACCTCTGTACTGTTGTATGGCTATCTGCCATCTTAACATGTGCCTACTAGGGGTCTTCATATTCATTAAAGTCATGAAAGCATTGCAGTCAGTAATTACTGTGAACTTAATGCCTTCCAAGTAGTAATGAAGTTTCTCCAGAGCCCATAATAAAGAAAGGGATTTCATTTGGCTTGCACCAATACCTTTTCTCAGTATCCTTCACTTGTCTGGATATGAAGAGTATAGGTTTTTCCACTGGTTTTTCATCCTCTATGACTTCCTGGTGTAATGGAGCTCCTAGCCCCTCCATACCCGCATCTATATAGAGCTTGAAGGGTTTATAATAGTCTGGCTGAATCAGTACTGGAGCTGAAGCCATAGTCATCTTGAGTTCCTCATAATTCTTAACTCTTTCATGAGTCATTTCAAACAAGTTGGTTTTGTTGCAGATTTCATACAGACACTTGGTTAGAAGAGAAAAATTTGGGCAGTACTTCCTATAGTAGCTGCTGAAGCTAATAAATGATAGGAGTTCAGTATTATTCTGAGGCATTGGCCTATTCATTACTGCTGCTATCTTGTTTTGGTAAGCAGCTAAGTTTAGTCCAGAGACAATGTGCTGTAAGGCTTTCAGTTCTCCATAAAAAAATTTACACTTCTTCATTGATACTTTTAATCCCACAGCAGAGATAGCTTTGAGTACTAGCCTTATTTTCTCCATGTGAGTATCCCAATTATCAGAGTAAATCATAAAATCATCAATGTACACCATCATCCATCCTTGTCTGATGAATAATCCTAGAACTGTGTCCATCATCCTTTTAAAATGAGATGGAGAATTTTTTATACCAAACTTAATCCTAAGATACTCATAAATTCCCAAATGACAGATAATTCTCATGAATTTTCAGCTATTAGGGCTGATAGGTATTTTGTGAAAAACTTTCAGAATTTCCATATTAGTGATATATTTAGCCTTTGAGAGGTTATGCAGAGCATGGTCATTCCTTGGAATAGGATAGTAATCCGCTTGGTTATATTTATCCAGCATTCTAAAGTTTCTAACCATTCTTGACTTATCATTATGCCAGGCTATGATTACTGGGGTAGTGATATCATCTTTTTGATTGTGTCCTACTTTCCTTAAGACTGGTAAGTCAACCAACTCTTGACTATGAGTTTCCAGAGAAGCTCAAGATTTTGGACTAGAAGGGTAAGAAGGTCTCCTGGGGTTAAGTGGGTAAGGAGGCTTAATGTTTGGAGTCAGAATCATATCATTTCCTGTGATATTACCAATGGGGTGATCCTTTGTACAGAAATCATTCTGATTTTCAGAGTATACTTGTAGGATGTGCCGTTGTTGTTCTTCATTGAGCAGGGAATTCAAAGCTTCTTGAGAGAAGTATTCCTGATTGAAACTCTCTTATAATTTTTCATAATTTGAATCAGAAGTTTGAGCATTGACATGGCATATTTGGAACTTCTTGTTCCAGTCTCCCCCTATAGTGAATTATCTAGCCTTGCTTTGGAATATATTTATACCATACAAGCAAAGAGAATCATTTCAAAGGATAAAGTAATCACATACTCCATTTTGGAGCAATACAAATTCAATTTTCAGCTTGAGTGATCCTTTAGGGTGAGGGAGTATGATATCAGAAGACAATACTCCAACAGCATTGAGAGAAGAATCACAACTGCTGAACTTAGCCTGAGGTACTGGTAATAAGTTCAGTTTCCAGTTTGGGTCTTGTTTCTCCAAATAAGTGGAACCAACAAAACAGCAAAAGGCTCCACTGTCCAAGAGTAACTTTACAGGGGAACCTTGGATCAAACCAGTAGCATAGCATGTTTTGCCAGAAGTGTAACTTTTACCTGCAGAAGGTTTCAGAGTCAAGGCCTTAGCCTCAGAGATGTGGTGAATCTTTATGTTGGGATTCCATTTTTGAGGTAAGTTAGAATCCTCATTAACAGAATTTATGTCCAGAGAAGACTCAATACTTCCTTAAATAACATTTATGTGGTTAGTGATAGATAAATCACACTCAGAAAGTGTTTCATCAGTATAATCAAGGTGAGGGTCAGGATTATCATAGTCTTCTCCTTCAATAGGATTAATCCTTTTCCTAGGTAGAGGACAATCAGGTTTTACATTTCCTGTTTGGTTGCAGTTCCAACATACTTTTTCCTTTGAATCTGGAGTCTTTTTGACCTCCAAGTTGGTTGAATTAGTCGCAGGGGAATCTTTAGTTTTGGAAGTATACTCTTCCCTGTTCCTAGTATTTTGTTCCCTGGGGAGTCTGTTGACTCTCTTATGAAGACCATTCATATCAATTGTCTCTTCCAACACACCTATCAATGTAAAAAGATCAGGATCCATAGGCATCCTGCACCTCACACTGTGGTTGATTTGTCCAGGACATAAGTTGAGAAGTCTTTCATTGACTTCTTCTTTATCAGCATTAGGGTAAAAACAGTCTAACCTCCTTTTCTGGTCTTAACACCACTTGTGAGTTTTGTCCTTGGATGGATCAAACTGGGTGGTTCAACAGTTTTCATCATCTGTCTTTTCCAAATCCTGGTACCCAATTTTACTTGGATAAATTCTTTCCAAGAACTTTAGGATAAAGCTCCAACTTCTTCCCTATTATTGATAAACCAATCCAGAGCCACTTCTTCAAACAGTCTGGGCAATCTTACCACATCTATTGCATCAGGGAGATCATAAGAAGCAAGGGTATAATCAATAAATTTAATGAAACTGAAATGGTTGTATTCTCCTTCTCCAGAGAATTTAGGCCATTCAGTAATGGAGGAAGTAACTTCAAAGCCTGTTCCACTTCAGGAGTAGGACTGGGCCTAAAAGATTCATTCCTAGTTTTCATGGTTGTGGGAGGAACACTAGCAGTACTGGTGAACCTTGCAGGTCTAGCTTCTTCCAGGTCAATGACTGGAGAGTTAGTAGAATTGACTTTAAGATCTCTAAGATCATTCTCAATCATACTTAACTCCAAATTAAGCTTGTTGTTTAATAAATCAATTTTGTTAATTAGATGATCTGTAGGAGTAGGACTATTTTTCTTAACTTCTTCCTTAAGCTGGTCCATGGTTGCAAGAATGTATTCTTGAAGAATTGATTGGTTATCATCAATATGTTTCATCAGGTCCAACTTACTAGATTTTATACTATCCTTGATTTGTTGTATTTCCAACTCATCAATTCTCATAGTATGAGACTGGGTATCAATCACTCTGTAAATACTCAGACTCAATTTTTCCAATTGGTGATAGACTTTGTCAAAGCACTTGCTGATAATAGGAAAATTTTGAGACACATTTACTGAAAAGCTGTTAAGAGCTTCTACATCTAATTGTGGTACACTTTTTTCCACTTCTGAGCTGGGGATATTATGCTGTCCCAATCCTTTGGGTTCTTTAACCTTTGATGGGCTGAGGAACTCTTCTTTTTGAGGTCCTTTCCCTTTAAGGAAGCTAACTTATCCCAAGGATTCCAGCTCTGCACTTAGCCTTCTACTTCTTTCTTTGGGATAAACTTTTGCAGAGAAATCTGAGATTTCTTTGCCAGAGAGATAGCTCTTTTCAAACCTGGATGATCCTCCTGGGTCTGAGCCAGTTTGAATTGTTCCCAATAGCTCACGTGCTCTTTCACTAATAGCTTGACTCTTTCCTCCTTGGTTGAGTCCATCTGGGGTGGCATAGGAGGACTGGTATCCTCCTGGGATTACACATTGGGCAGAGGGTGGTTCACCAATGGTCTGTTGGTCATATTGGCAGCTGCTGTTGTCGTGGTTGTTTTCCTGCGTGACGCTATGGTTGTGGGTTTGAGCCCTCTCATCGCGCTTGCCACCGGAGTCCTTGTGTGTACAGTTTCCTCCGGGAAGAGATCCAGATGATGGGGCTCTACCAGTTGCGCAGTTGTTGCACCTGTTTTGATTGATAGCACCAAGAAAAATTTGTAAGTCTTCTGTCAAAACTTGTGAAAAAGACTTAAAAATATAAAAAAATAATATTTTTTGATTAATTATATTTTTAATTTTTTTATATATGTTTCAACTTACTTAAAGTCAAATTCAAGGGTACCAATACTTGGTTGGGATCACAGCTGTCCTTAGGGGGTATTCCAACGGGATCTGAGTGTGTTCCAATCAGATCTTGGGATAAATCCAAGGGTAATTACAAGTGAACACTGTTGGGGACGTCCTCTAGGAGGTCCTGGTCAATGAGATCACCAAAAACAAAATCCACTGAGATGGATAAAAAAAATGAGTTTAATATTTTTTGTATTTTTACATGGTAGGATGATGTTTTTACAGAAAAATAATCACTTTTATTAATTTCGGATTTTTCTTTATCTTCAGGATTATTTAGCTCATAAAAATAAAGCTTCCTTTGATGAATTTTTCACTCCTTATGTTGCCTTAATAAAGAATTGAAATTGATGATTCTTTCAAGCTCAAGTTCCTTGTCCTTTATAGCTTGGTGTTAATAATAAAGCAATTTCTCCTTTTGTTTCTCAGGAGTTATAATAACAGGGACAAAGTTACACAGTTTTTCTTCTTTTTTTTAAGAAGGTTCAAATAATAATTGATCAATTTGCTGTTGGTCTTAAGATTCACTAGAGAAACAAAGGATCAAAAATATATGTTATAATTATGTTAACTTATTTTAAAAAAATAAATAGACTGGTCCAAGGAATAAATAATCAAAAATTAATTATTTAAGGATATTTCCCAGCCAGACCCCCAGTTTGCAGCCCTCTGATACAAGGAACCTTGCAGTCCTTTAGCTATAGAGAGTGATAAAAATACTGGAATAAAAATAATAATAATTATTCCAAAAATAAACACTTAGAGGCTCAAAAAAATAATATAATAAGAGCATTTGGAAGGTTTAATTGGCTTGGAAATAAAAGTTTTCAATATATATATAAAAGAGGGGCCACAGTATTATACTAACGGGGGTATTTACAGACAAAACAACCTCTCTTGAAGGGGCCTCCTAAGGCAGTTTAAGAACCTTGGATTCAAGATGGGTGCCTTAGAAAGGGCTTATCAACTAATATTGCCGGGCTAAACAGCACAAGGGCCAAGACAGGAAGGGAAACACTCACTCTGAGCACTTTACCACGAAAATCCTGCAATAATGAGAAGGGTTTTAGAGCAGTTTGGGAGGATTGCTTGATTTAACTTCAATTGGTTGATTGGTTTAAGAAATAAATAATGATACTACAGACTACGTCATAAATCACTTGCTTAGAATCTTAAAAAGAACTTGACTAAAAATGAAACGGAGTCTGATTGATAATAATAATTCCTGCTAAACTGATAATCTGTGAAATAATGGATCCAAAGAGGTCTGTATGAATACCTTTTTGGGTTGATTCTGAGCTTCTCAGGGCATGTAGAGAGGGTTCTGCTCATGGGCTGAGGCTGAAAAGCCAGTCAGGGCACAATTAGCACGTACACTTTGTTCTTTCAATCAGCTGACTTTAGATTTGCTGGCTTTCTGTACTATTTTAGCCACAGGATCTGTTAATCTATTATGATGTAAATTTGATCATTCTGAACTCATCACTCATTTGTACTATTAGTATTGCATTAAATTGAACAGATGTGGATGTTTAATGATTTTTCATTATCTGCTGATCACGTAGATAATTTTTAATAATTTTTATGAACACTCCTTGTAGTGTTTTGTGGTCTTCAAAGATCAGAGTCAATGATTTATGTGGTAATCCTTGATCTTTTATTTATTATTAAAAAATGTTTTAAACTTAATTTTTATTAATTTCATTTAGGTCTTGATCTTTTTATACTATTACTAATTCATCTTTCAACTTATTACATATGCCTTAACATAATGTTCTGAATTTTTATTTTTTGAAATAAGATAAGTATGGCCACTGGGATTAAATTTATCCTTGAAGGAGAAATCCAAACCAAACATTTAGTCTATCAATAAGAATTAAAATTACTTTTTTTCAATAAAATTGACAACGTGTGGTTTTGAAGCTTGATACCAATCCAAAAAAATGTTTGTGGAGCACAGGTCTGAACCAAATTTTTCAACAGTTTTAAAAAAATATGACATTAAGAATAAATATATTAATTACCAATTCTTCCTTTTATGTAAAAATTTTCAATTAAATTCATGAATTAAATTAATATGGTGCAGGAATATTCAGAGAAAATCCAGTAATCAATTTGAAATTTTACTCCAAAACCTCAACTTAGTCAAAACAGGTTTCACTTACCATCCCAGGTGCTACACCTGCCAGCAGGTGTAGCCATTTTTTTCATGGTGATTCAAGCACTAAATTAGCTTAATGAAATTTTCTTACCAAATTTTATTACATATTTATATAATCCTCTTCCATTTTTGAAATTTAAATATTGGTGAAATTTATTTTTTTTTTCTTTTTTCTCTGCATTTCTCTAGTTTATTTTCAATTCAATTTTTCTTTACTTTCAATGATCCTTTAAAGATTCAAAAAAAATCAAAGAATAGATCCCCAATTCATTTATTGCATAAATCTCTGTGAAAACTTAAGGCATTAATTTTTGAAGTATTAATTTTTAAATTTAATTTTTATTTATTTATTTATTTATTTTTTCAAAAAAATATATTAAGTTTATAATTTCTACCAGCAAAAATGGAAAAATAGATCTATGAGAAAAAAATGTTTTTTTTACCTTCTTTGATATTTTATTGCAAAAGAAAAACAAATAAAAAACAGATTGAAACATCCAACTAGATTTTTTTTTCTATAAAAAATTTTGTCAACCAATATAATGAGGCAGGCTGGTTGATTTTGCCCAAAAAAACAGAATATGAAAAGATTGATTCCAGGTTGTTTGGTGTTTCTAAAATAAAACCCAGAATATGAAATGACTGGGGGCAGGCAGGTTGGTTTTGTTAAAACAGCTAGAATATGGAAAGGAAATAGTGGGCCCAGAAAAACAAATCTGATTGATTTCCCATTGGCTTTTAATCTGTTTTAGGTCCTCAAAAATCACTTGTTAGTTCTTTCTTTCATATTTCAAAAATAAAAAATACAGAAAAAATAAATTGGGGAAGAAAATAAAAGCAACACCGCCAAAAACTTGTAAGAAAAAGGGCCAAGGCCCATTGTTTGCTTTGTGGTGTAAAAAAGTAAAAAAATGAAAAAGAAAGAATTGATGAAAAAAAAATTTATTCTAGAAAGGAAAAAGGGTAAAATTAAAAAATGGAAAAAGGGTAAAAGGGTAAAATCTGGGCTCAAAAAAAGGAGATTTAAAAAAATAATCAAAAAAAGGAACAAGAAGAATCAATTTATATAAAAAAAAGGCAGGGTGAAATCAAGGAATTGAGATTCAGAAACTTCAAAATTTCAATTAAATTTAAAAAAAGGGAATAGAAAAAATAAATTATATGAAATCAATAATAGGATATTGAAAAAAATTAAATCAAAGTTATTATGAAACAAAACTTGATTGAAAATATTGAAAATATTTCAATTATAAATTTCAAAATATTTATGAGAGGCTACAGCCATCAAAAAGATGTTGCTAATTAATTTAAATGAGCCTTATTTTCAATGAGGCTATGAAAAGAGTTATTGTTTTATTCTTTCATGAATTCATATTTTTCTTAATTCAAATCATGTAGGAATTGTGACAAACAGATCATTTTGCTTGGGTACTTTCAGAAAAAGTGATAAATGCTGTAATCCATGAGTATGGATTTACCAAAAATAAACTTATTTTGAATTATTATCATTCATTCAATTTGTATTAATTGATCTCATGCATTGAATAAATCAATTCAAAAAAATATTCCAACATTATCCATGCATCTATTGCCATTTATACCCACTTTCTGTACAAGAGCCATCAAAAGAACCTTATACAATTCCTCTTTCTACACCTTCCAGCAATTGCAGGCTTTCTTTTTTTATTTAAAAAATGGTCTCCATTATCATTTTGCTCCAGAGATGTCTAGTTTGGAATTTTGAATTATCTAGATACTTTCTTATTCTTAATTTTTGTAGTGTTGGAGAGATCTTTTTTTCAATTGAAGTAAATTTGGTTGTGTACTGGAATCTTATCCTACAACATATCATCATTGACAGTTTTTTCTTTGTTAAAATCATTCTTCCTGGAATATATTCCTATTTTCCAAAACCTTTAAATGTAATTCACAAATCAATTTTAGGATAATAAAATTTGAATTAATTGCAAAATACCCTCATAATATCCTTGATCAGTTCCCTAAAAAAATCCAATTCCAAAAATATATACAATTTTAGTAATAAAATTGGTTTTATTGAGTTTTTTAAAATTACCTTCCATTGCATCAAGATCTTGAATCATTTCTGAAATTTTTTTTCCATGGTATTATAATCTTGATGATGAATATAATCATAATTAATAAACACATAAGTTTGATATTTTCAATTAAAAATAATATGCAGATTGATTGGTGAACCCATGCTTCAAAGTTACAAAAAAAAAATGGATTGTTGAGACTGAGGAGATTCAGATTCAAGAGTCAGAAATAAGTATGAGGAAAGGAATTCTTCTCTCTGATTTACAATCTCTCCTCAGGTGATTTATCCTAACTAGATTTCACAGGAGAGCGTGACATGTGTGTGAAGGTGATAATGAAAATGAAGAGTGGATGTGAGTTGAATAAAAACAGCGCTTCTGGAGGTGAGATGCATATAATGGATGGCAGTGGATCTAAGATAGATGATAGAGAGTACTTACAGGAATGGAAGAAAGAAGAGAAGATAAAGGAAAAGAAGTGTGACAAAAAAGAATCTTGCAGATGGTTACTCCAATACCCCCCCTTGCTGAGCACAATGCAGAAGCCCAAAGGGCAGTTGATGAGATTGCAGAAGAACTTGAGGGAGAGGCTTTTTGAGCATGTCAGCAAGCATGTTTCTGGTTGAAACATGTAGAACAGTGAATACACCACAACTGAAACATTTAGGAATGAATTTACGCCAAGCGTCAATGTGTTTGGTGCGGGAATGATGCTCTGGGTTTTTTGAAAGGGCCTTGGCGCCTTTGTTGTTGAAAAAAATTTTGACGGGGGAGTGGTTGCCAAGATGAAGTTCAAAGAGGATTTTTCTTAACCACAGTCCGTCTTTGCACAAGTTGGACAGGGACTGATATTCAGCCTCAGTGCTGGAAAGCAAGACCGTAGGTTGCTTTTTGGATTTCAAGGAGATGGCGCCAGAACCAATGTGGAAAGTGTAGTGTGATGTTGAGTGGCAATCACAGTGTTCCTCAGCCCAGTCGGAATACAAATAGCCAGAAAGATTGAAATCCTTACCACCTAGTGTTAGCCTGAGGGAACAAGTGGAACGGAGGTAGCAGATAATTCTGATTGCAGCTTCCCAATGTGCAAGAGAGGGTTTTTTTAGGAAATTAGAGATCTTGTTGACAGCAAAAGAGATGTTGGGACGGCTTCGCTGAGAAACCCATAGAAGTGAACCAATGAGTTGATTGTATTGGGGTGGTGACTTGGGCTTGTCAGGTGCTCTGCAACAAAGGGTCTTAAAGCGGCTAGTGGTGGGAGAGGAGACCGGCTCCAGTTGGGCATGAGAAATTGATTGGACATGGAGTCAATGTAGTGAGACTGGCAGATGGAGACTGTGTGGGAGGCAAAATGAAGGGAGATGGAGAGGGAAAGAAAAAAGGAGAGATTATTGTTGGAGCCAATGGTGACAATCTGACCAATGTCCTTGACAAACTTAGAAATAAAAGCTTTGGTACCAATGAAGGCAAGATTGTAAACATGGGCAGTGAGTGCATCTATGAGGTTTTTGCCATCAATTTTGAAGAAGAGAGATGGATCATACAACAATTGAGAGAGGACCAGTGAGGTGAGGGCTGATGTGAGCTCAATGTTCCATTTCCTGGAGAAATTTTTCAGGCCATAGATTGCCCAAGATACCTTGCACACCCAGTCTGGGTGAGCAGCGTCTTTGAAACCCAGCGGTTGCAACATATAGACCGGTTCATCCTGATTTCTGCTAAGAAAGGAAGTCTTTAAATCAATTTGATGGCCAATCCAATTTTTGGAACCTAGCAGACTAAGAAGAAGCTGGAGGGTTTCAAGAAAAAGAGTGGGAGAAAAAACTTCAGAGAAATCCAGGCCCTTGACCTGAGAGAAACCCATAGCAACAAGGCAAGCCTTAAGCTTGATGATGGAGTCATCTGCGCAGTGTTTTACTCTGAACACCCATTTGGAGCAGATGATTTTTCTTCCGTTAGGCAGGGGAACAAGGTTCCAGTTTTTCATGCCAACAAGAGAGTTCATTTCCTCTTGGGTGGAGGAAATCCAGCAGTGGGAGTTTGGAGATTGGAGAAGCTGCTTCCAGGTCTTTGGGGAAAGCAGATTGTCTTCAATGGAAGCTTTTTGAGAGGAAGTTCCATAGTGTGACGGTGGGCAACAAGCTCAAGAAGAACAACAAGGAGGAGAAAAGGGAATGTGGGAGGGACTGGGATTTGGTAGAGAATCAACACACTCAGAAGGAGCAGTGGGGGAAGGGGGGAGGGAAACCGCAGGAATGGGAAAGGGAGGTTGGGAGAGAGATGGAGTAATGGAGAGAGGGGGGTAGATCATATTTGAATGACTGGATACTTTGGGAGTAGTAGTGGTGTAGATTGGAAGGGCAGGGTAAAAAAACATCTGGAGAGGAAGGAGGGGGGGGAAATTGTTAAGTTTATTCTCACAACTGATTACACAAAAATATATTTCCTTCTTGTTCCAGATATCTATCTTATCTTATTTGTTCAATCACACCTATTTTGAGGCACTCCAATTTATTAGTGCGTGATCTTTCTTTTGTTGTTTATGTGCTACGTCACTTATGTTTGTTGTCTTTTCTTTTTGTTTTCTGATTCCATGTCACATGTTGTACTGGCTATCTCACTCGATGCGCTCAATACTTGGGTGTACATACTTCATTCATCAAGGCGCGACTACGTTGCACAAGCATTCACCTCCACGAGCGACATCAAGAGTTCGACATTGCAAATTCTCTTTACGTCCATCATAGAATCAACCAATCTATCAATCCAATCAACTCTTGCAGCCAGCTTGACATCAGTAAGATCTTCTGAAGCTTCCAACTCATCAATCAAGTGGACTCACTATATTTCTCACACAGCTTGTTCTAGGCGCAAGAACAACTCATCTCAAAACATTACATGGCTTGTTGATCTCTGGCTCTAAGTAAATCAGCTCACCAGATCTCAACTCAAATAGTGGCTTATCTCTTGTACTTCTGCAATTGTCCAGGAGTCTGTTTATTTCTTCCCTTAACAATAACTCATTCAACAGACCCCTGATCTAGCCAGTAACTTCACCCGTTGGTTATCTCTTGATTTCAATCTTTGTTTTTATTTGTGTGAACTTTCCTGTCTAACTTGTTCTTTGTTCTGAATGAAATCAAATTAGCTTGGTCTTGGTGACCAACCCTAAAATTTCTCACGGTTAAAAGCCGAAATCGCTCGTTATGGACCAACTAGAACCTTCTTCAACACCAGGACCAGGGGGCGATTTGACTAATTACAAATCACTTGTGATCAAATCTTTAATCAAATCAACTCCCCTATTGAATTCAGATAACTACAGTATGTGGCAAAAAAAATTCAAGAAACTCTTCAAATTACATGGTATTTTTGTTATCATGAACAATCCAGATGAGGACAAAAGACTTGACAAGGACACGAATCAAGAATTTGTGGCCCATATCATTTCCAAACTCGATTCAAATACGTACGATAACATCATAGATGATTTGAATGAAGATGATGCCAAGCTCATCTGGTTATCAACTCAAAGACACTTTGCATTGTCCCAGTCAGCAAACCGAGCCAGAGTTTTCAACGCTTTTCTTCATCTCACGATGGACGCCAACATCGATACCTTTGTCACTTCAATCAAGGTCTACCTTAAAAAACTGACAGAGGTAGGAATAGAATTACCTTTGGACATAATTGCTTACCTCGTACTGTTCAAGTTTCCCTTGTCAATGCAGAATATGAAAACGCAAATTATGCATGCCACGACAGAAATGAAGATAGACGTAGTCTTGAATCATCTTATCCAACATAAAAACAAGGTTATAGCGCAAGACAATTGTTTCGAACCCGTCAACGTTGCCTTATATAGGGGACCTCGATGCGAAAACAGCAAGCACAATCCCGCTATGACAACTCATCCCGCTAACTCGTGTTGGCTCGAATTTCCCAAACTCAAACCATCTAATCTTCACAACCAAGGAAAGAAATCAAAATACAAAGCGCCGGTTGATGAAGCTCATTTCTACTCTTTTTTTTTTGTGGAGCTAATACGTACAACAAAACAATTGCGGAACGATTCATTCTCGATTCCGGTTGTTTGATTCACATGATAAAGGACAGAAATCGCTTCAATCACCTCAAACTCAGCGATGAACTTGGGAGAATTCAAACCGGCAAGAAATGCGCCTCCATAGACATCAAAGGTACTGGCGAAGCAGCCATAGCAACCAAAGACGCGTTCATAAATCTATCCGATGCTGTCTGGGTACCTGACTCGACAGTGAATCTAATCTCCTTAGGCGCACTGATGACTAAAGGAGCGTCTTTGTCCGTCAATTCTAGCACCTCACCGAGCATCTTCAGACTGAAACTGAAAGGCAAAACTCTTCTGTCCGGCACGATAATCAATAATCTGTTCATTGTCGACATGAAAACTAACTCCACAAGTTGTCATTACTCAACGGTTGCTTTGCAAGAAATTCATAAATCATTGGGGCATGCTAGCATTGCGAGAATGGAAAAATTTCTCAACCAATCTCTGCCTCTCTTGACCAAAGAAGAATTCAAATGTTTAAGCTGCGATAGAGCCAAAATCTCAAAGAAACCCTTTTCGCATCAACAAACAATTGCATTGCGCTGTTTTGAAAGAATCCACCTGGATTTAATGGGCCCAATAACGCCAACTTTGAAAGGTGGATACAAATATATTCTCAACCTTGTTGACTCTTTCTCAGGTTACCTAGCTTGTTTTCCTCTCAAGTCAAAGAGCGACGCGGCTGAAACTATTATATTCATCGTCAAAAATCAACATAGGAAAACCAACCAATTTCCGAAAGAAATATGTTCAGACGGAGGAGGCGAATTTGTAAACACAAAACTACAACATTTTTGCAAATCGCATCACATCAATCAAAAAGTGACCAAGCCATATCACTCTCAGCACAACGGACGAGTGGAACGCGCAAATTGCACGGTGATGGAATCTGCAAGAGCAACCATTACCAACTCAAATCTTCCAAAAACATACTGGCACGAAGTTGTGAAAGGCTTCTGCCTTATGTTGAATCAGATTCCTAAATTCAAGGGAGAAGACTCGCCATGGTTAAAAATGCACAACAAATCGTTACCAAAAGATTATCTCAAACCTATAGGTACACCTCTTACATGTAAGTTAAATCAGACCGAGATCAAATCCAAACTGGACAACAGAGGCCCTCCCGGTATTCTCATTGGGTTTAACCCTCATCTTCTTTCATATAAAATAGTCAACTCATTTGGAAAGGTTGTTGATTTGAAGCATGTGATCTTTAATCACCAAACACCAATCAAAATCGACTCAATCAAGGGCGACACCAATATAATTGATCTAAGACACGATGTTCCCCTGGGAGCTCCTACTGCGGAGGTTTCTCCTGTTTTCGAGATCAAAACAGAGACAGTCACTGAGTCTGACGTTGATTCCAACTGCTCATCCAATAACAAAGTCACGGTCGAGAATTCTCTCAGACCGACACTGCGAGATTGGGAGAAAATCTCAAAACCGGATCGATACGGTTTCCTGTCAGAGAAACTACCAACATTGCTAGAGGAGGCCTTGAAATATCCAGAATGGAAAAAATCTGTCACGACCAAATTTGATACCATAGAAGATCAAAATGTGTGGGAAGATGCGGATGATAGCAAAGTTACCAACCCTCTGAACACTGTTGCGGTATTTAAAATCAAGACTAACACTCATGGCAAATGTCCGACATATAAAACTAGGTTGTGTGTCCAAGGTTTTGGTCAATGCTATGGGTTAGACTACCTTGAAACGTACGCTCCTACCGGCAAAGTAGCGTCGTTGCGGGCAGTTCTGACCTATGCTGCAGACAAGAACTTGGACCTTCTACAACTAGATGTGAAGGGAGCCTTCCTCCATTCTGAACTGGAAGAAAAGGTGTTTATCAAGACACCCTACGGTTGCAATCAAAAAAGCAAGTATCTTTGCCTTAAAAAATCTCTCTATGGGCTTAAACAAGCCCCTCAAAACTGGTATCGGATGCTGAGTGAGTGGATTAAGTCCCAAGGTTTTGACGAATCAGATTGCGACCCGTGTCTGTACATTGGTAAGGGCAAGAGCTCAGTCATCTTCTTTCATTTGGATGATTTACTGTTCGCAGGCAATGTGGATAGGTTCAAGAAAGCCTTCTTATCCAAGTTCAACAACTCCTCCGCACACAAACCAAACACACTTCTAGGGATGAAAGTGGAAAGAGAGAAAGGTCTCATTCATCTGTCTCTTCCACTTCATATAGAAAAAGGGCTCATCAAAATGAATCTAACAGACTGCCGAGGCACCTCGACCCCTCTCACACCAGGTTCACACCTCAAACCAGCTGACGATGAAGACCATAAGAGGTTTATCAAACTCAATACAAAATATAGGTCACCCATTGGCCGGTTGAACTTCATAGCAGGATTGGCCAGGCCCGATATAAGTTTCGCGGTCTCCAACCTGGCCAAGTTCTGCAAAAAACCCGGTCTCTCTCACTGGAACAAGATTATACGTGTGTGGAAGTACCTGGGGAACACCAAAGACATTCGACTCACTCTGGGACCCAAATCAATCTCAAATCATCTTGTGTGCTTCAGTGATGCAACCTGGGCGGACGACCCGATTTCTAGAATCTCACAGGGGGCTTCATCTGTTTCTTCAAGGGTAGTCCTCTTTATTGGACGAGCAGAAGGCAACAATGTATATCTCATTCATCTACCGAATCAGAATGCGTATCACTATCAAGCTGCCATCTCGAGGCTTGTTGGTTAAAGAAGGTAATTGATGATATCTATTGAGAAGAATCACGCTGTCCCTTACATCTAATCAATAATAAGGGCTTGGATGACAAAATCAAGCATTTTGGTTCAAACTCAAAGGTCAAGCACATCGACCTCAAGACAAAGAGTCTTCAAAATGATTTTGACAACGGGTTGATAGATGTTCAACTTATTCCATCACTCTCAATGACCCTCGATGCTTTGACCAAAGCAGCAAATAAAGTCTTGATTTCTTGACTCGTAAATTCCTTTAGTTCATTATTTCATTGAATGATGAGTTGAGGGGGCGTGTTAAGTTTATTCTCACAACTGATTACACAAAAATATATTTCCTTCTTGTTCCAGATATCTATCTTATCTTATTTGTTCAATCACACCTATTTTGAGGCACTCCAATTTATTAGTGTGTGATCTTTCTTTTGTTGTTTATGTGCTACGTCACTTATGTTTGTTTTCTTTTCTTTTTTTTTCTGATTCCATGTCACATTTTGTACTTCCTATCTCACTCAATGCGCTCAATACTTGGGTGTACATACTTCATTCATCAAGGCGCGACTACGTCGCACAAGCATTCACCTCCACGAGCGACATCAAGAGTTCAACATTGCAAATTCTCTTTACGTCCATCATAGAATCAACCAATCTATCAATCCAATCAACTCTTGCAGCCAGCTTGACATCAGTAAGATCTTCTGAAGCTTCCAACTCATCAATCAAGTGGACTCACTATATTTCTCACACAGCTCATTCTAGGCGCAAGAACAACTCATCTCAAAACATTACGTGGCTTGTTGATCTCTGGCTCTAAGTAAATCAGCTCACCAGATCTCAACTCAAATAGTGGCTTATCTCTTGTACTTCTGCAATTGTCCAGGAGTCTGTTTATTTCTTCCCTTAACAATAACTCATTCAACAGACCCCTGATCTAGCCAGTAACTTCACCCGTTGGTTATCTCTTGATTTCAATCTTTGTTTTTATTTGTGTGAAATTTCCTGTGTAACTTGTTCTTTGTTCTGAATGAAATCAAATCAGCTTGGTCTTGGTGACCAACCCTAAAATTTCTCAGAAATTAGTTGAAGCGGAAGGAGAAAGAGGAAGGGAAGAGGCGGAAAAAGGAAAGGGAGGCAGAAGGGGTGGAAGGAGTAAGAGAACCTGGGCATTGAGGGGGAGTAGGCCAGACAAGAGGCACAGAAGGAGATGGCAGAGTGATACTTGCATCTGTGGTTATACGACCATAGGGAAATTTTGTTTTTTTGAAAATAACATCCCTTGATTTGATAGTGGCCTTTAAGACAAGGTCCATCAGGCAATAACCATTGCTGTGTTGCGGGTAAGAGAGATGAATTGCGGGTTTTGCCTTGTTGGAAAGTTTTGATTGGGTGGAATTGGGGACTTTGTACCAGGTTAGACAGCCAAAGGGATGGAGATAGGAGGGATTGATGTTGAAGGCTTTTAGGATGGATTTGGGAGAGACAAAACTGGCGGGGCCTTGCAGGGAAAATAATTGAAAACAAAAAGAACATGACAGAGAGCGTCTTCCCAGAATGACTTGGGAAGATTGGAAAGAGAGAGGGCGCAGCGGATCATATTGTTAATGGTCCTGTTAAAGTGTTTGGCTATGCCATTGAGCTGGGGTGAGTGAGTTGGTCGGGGTTTGTGTTCAATGCCCTTTTGAGATAGGTAATTCTTCATCTGGTTGCTTAGATAATTGCTGCCATTGTCAGTTTTTAAGGAGGATACCATGGTATTACGTTGATTTTCAAAGAAAGAGATGAAAAGTTTTGTGCATTTAAAGAATTGGACTTGTGACGCATTTGGTAAGCAAAAATTGCCTTTGAGCAGTGGTTGATAAAGGTTATGAAGTAGCAATATCCTTTGCGCAAGGCAGTTTCAAAAGTCCACACATCAGAATGCACCATTTGGCCAGGTTTAGTTGACCAATGTGGTGACCAATCTGGGACACCTCACGGATTATGGAAATTCATGATTCAAAAAAAATTTTCTCTATGGCTACCCACTCATTTCCCAGTTTCCCAGCTCTTCCCTGTCCTAGCAGTCTAGGAGGCCTTGCTTGGTCATCCAATGCCTTCCTCCTCAGTTCAAATCCCCCCTTGCATGCGCTTCCCCCTGAATTTTTGGCCAAGCGCATGCAATTGGCCATTCCCTCCTCAACTCATCACCGCCATCCTCTTTCATGGATCTCTTGGTGTGATTGGTCATCAACCTCCAATCTCATTGCCCATCAAGCTTCCCATCATCTGCCACCATCAAATGATGACCGCAAGCGTTTCTTGTGGTTTTTGGTGACCCCATGACGGGCTCCATCACAACCTGATCTCATCCCCATCCTTGCCTCCAATAGCCTGCACCTACCCAGTAACAAGGTGAACAGCAATGACACCTTTGCTCCTTGAAACAGCTGTCATCAACTTGGTCTACCTCAACCGCCCATTGAGTGACTTCCTGAATCCTTTGAAACTTCATCTCTCAAATCAATCAATCATTCAACCACCCTTGAACCAATTGAAAAGCCTGGGACAAGTTTCACCTCCAATGGCCCAGGATGACAACCGCTTGTCTGCATCCAAAAACACTACCTGTCCATAATCATCATCAGACCAATGGATGTGAGCTTAAATATGTCATCATTCACCACCAGCTACCTGGTCCATCTCCTGAGAGACTCACGAGCAAAGGCTCAACAGGTGCATCAAGCATCATCCCAACCAGCGCCTTGGCAAAAACATCAATGGCTTATCATGTTTATCCGCCAATCATCATTGCACCCCCATCTCTCATCTGGGCCGGTCATCCAACCAACAACCCCTCTGTCTCACCTATTGCTCTCCTCCAGCCGCTTTTGCCCAATCATCCGCAGGCCAGCCATTTCCGGGGCCTGTCAGCCTGACCGCATGGCTCTTCACCCATGGGTCTCCTGTCTGTTCCCATTATTGGCACGGGCTGGTGCTGTTCCATTCCTCCTCATCCAGATTTTTTTTTATTTATTTCAATCATTTTTTTTGTTTGTTTTCTCATCAGTCTTTTTTTTCTCTCATGTCTGTTACAAAAAAACAAAAACTTTTTCTGCTCTATTTGTAAATCTCTCTAGTAAATAGTCTAAAGACCTCTTGTCTAGAAAAGGAGGGGCTCTCCCCTGCCTTTTCCAATCATCCAAGGGAAGTTTGTGTGCATTTAACCACCCCATAATCATAGTAATTTCATCCTAATCCTCATCCTAGGTATATCCATGATTTCCCCTTGATCTTTTGAGCCTCCATACTCAAATTTTTGATCCATCCATCTATGACCCTGATCCTTATCACCAACAATAGCCTTTCTGGTTGAAGAGAATTCTGTCTGTTGGAATTCTTGAGTGTTTTATACCACTCCTTGGTCCCTTTTTCCGACCATACTGGCCTTGATCCTTCCTGATCATCTTTCTGGAGCCAATCATAATTGATTGAAGAGGTCTTATTAAGCTTAGAACCTGGAGTGTTAGACCTCCCTTTATTTTTTGAATTTTAATTCCGCCATGCCACTCTTGAGTTCCTTGAGAAGTGTTGGGTTATTCTTGTTTGAATCTGTTATTGCTTTTCTTCTGGAGCTTCACAAAAAAAATTCTTTTGTTTTTTTCAGCCACCCACAGTTATCTGGTACCCTTCAAGCGCTTGATTGCGGAGAGTTGGGCAGGTTCATTGAGAACCTGGAGGTTGGTTGGGATTGAGTTGATATTTCCTAATCTTCTGCTGAGAACCAGAGTTATTAGTTTGTGGGTGTTGTTACTTGAAGCTGCCTTGTTCCTTTGAACTCTAAACAGAAATTTGAATTATTTTTTTCAAGTCTTTACCTCCACCATCTTGCCTCAGATAGTGTTGATTCCTTTGCTACCAACTATTCCCAAACTCATCCCTTATATTGATTCCATATTTACATGTTCCTGGACCTTGATTCCAATTAAATTGAGATATTATTGTAACTCTTAGGAGGGCAGCCTAAACAGCACCTTGGCCCTCTGCAGAGCTGCATATGGCTTAGCAACTTTTGGAGTCTTACACCAATAGCTGAGACAAGAGTGAAACAGCATTCTATTCATTTTTGATTTGATGCACCTTTGGCATTGCTGTACCTGTAGGGTATTGAATGGAGTGGGGGAAAGCTTTTGGTCCTTCAGGTAATTTCTTAGGGACTTCAGATTGAGATGTGAGAGTCTTCAATGATATCCAAACAGACTGTTGTCAGAAGGGTATTGGGGGGTTGTTGAGAAAGAGACCTGCCGGCTCACAATTTTGTTGGGTAGGTAGTAAAGGTTCCCTTTTCTGTAACTGGAAACAGCAGGCTTGTCACTTTGCGGTGATTGGTTACTGGGTTGGATTTCACATCTGTCCTTTTTAAAAATCAAGTCAAAACCAGCATTGCATAAGGAGGAGACCAATAGAAAAGGTGTGCTTAGATGGGGAGCGTAAAGCAAGTTTAGATTGAATGAGGGAAAGTTTAATTTTCCAGCCTGCTTGGAAGTAAGAGCTGACCCATTGGCAAGCTGTATTATATTTTTATTGAATTTTTTTTTGAGAACTTGGTCAGCATGATGAGTCATAGAGATGGAGCATCATGAGTAAATGTCAGCTTGCTACTATGTACAGAGCAACCTGTCATCAGCAACAAAAAACTATAGAAAAATAAGAATATCTCAATTAACAAAATAAGGAATGAGAAATCCATACATATTATTACAGGAATGGATTCCTCACCCAAAATCAGGTAGGGTCACTCACTGACCCCACCCTTGAATTCCAAGTCATTATATTTTTAAAATAATTAAAAAGAAAAGTACTGAAAATTACAACACCTGTATGGCACTTTTTGGCCATTCTAATATTTCACACCTTTTTTCAAGTATAGGGTTTACACCTAGAATTCACTCATAATTGAGGTGTTGTGTATATTTTAGGAGTTACCCGCGGAAATGTGTTATGTCACAATTCCCGCGCGCAGCCTTGCATCATTACATATCCCTATGTACTAGTAGTAGCAGGTTCCCGCGTACTAGAGACCCGCGCACAGCATATTCTGCCACGCACGCAGCGGATCCTACCCTGCGCGCATCTGTACTAACTGATCCCCGTGTCTGGATCAGTCATGACTAATCTGACAACCAGGTACCGCTCAGAAGAGCTACAACCTATTTAGGGTTGGCTAGTATATTTAACAAACAAACATATGCATTACTAATGATCTAAAAAGATCAAAACTTAAATAATGTTAATGAAAATTAAGTTTAAAACATTTTTTAATAATAAATTGAAGATCAAGGATTATCATGTAAATCACTTACCCTGATCTTTGAAGACCACGAAACACTACAAGGAGTGTTCATAAAAATTATTAAAAATTATCTACATCATCATCAAATGAATGGGCAATGAGTAAACACCCACATCTGCCCGCTTTAAAGCAATATCAATAGTAAAAATGAAGGATGAGTACAGAATGATCAAATTTACGATATAACAGATTAACAGATCCTGTGGCTAAAATAGTACAGAAGTCAAGCAGATCTAAGGACAGCTGATTGACAGCACCAAGCGGACGTGCTAATCTTGCCTTAAATGGCTTGCCAGCCTCAGAAAACGAGCAGAACCCTCTCTAAATGCCCTGAGAAGATCAAAATCACCCCAAAAAGGTATTTATACAGACCTCTTTGGATCCATTATTCCATCATCAGTTACCAGGAATTATTTATTATCAATCAGATACCGTGATTGTTAATTAAGTGCTTATATGAAGATAAGCAAGTGATTTCTGACTTAGTCTGTAGTAGTATTATTTACCCTTATTAATCAATCAACCATTGAAGCTTAGTCAAGCAATTTACCCCATCTGCTCTGAAACCCTTCCAATTATTTCAGGATTTTTGTGTTAAAGTGCTCAGAGTGAGTGCTACCCTTCCTGTCTTCGGCATTTGTGCTGTTAAGCCCAGCCATTAGTGGAATAAGTCCTTTATAAGGCACCCATCTTTATTCCAAGGCTCTTAAACTGCCAAAGGAGGCCCCTTGAAGAGAGGTTGCTAGTCTGTAAAGATCCCCATTAGTATAATACAGTGGCCCCTCTTTTATATTATATTGAAAACATTCCATTATTACCAAACCAATTAAACCTTGCAACTGCTCTTATTATATCATTTATTTGAGCTTCTAAGTTTTTATTATTTGAATAATAATTATTATTATCATTCCAGAATTTTTATCACTCTCTGTAGCTAAAGGACTGCAAGGTTCCTGGTATCAGAAAGCTGACAGTAAATGTTGAAATATTTGTGAGGACCATAGTTTTCAAAAATTGAGTTTGCAACTGCTGAGCCTGCATTTACAATCATTTGGGACTCAGAGAAATCATTGGAATTTTGGTCATTGTAGGTGGTGCCTTGGGTTAACTTGACCTGATTTGCAGCTGCCAATTTTGATGTCTGGGGTTGATTTTTATCCCTTTTTTTATTTCTTCTTGCTTGGTTCAGGGCTTCCAAGACTTTGGGAAATTTTGAAAATGAGTGATCTTCTGTCTTGCAGTTTGTGCAGTAGTAGACTTTGCTTGAGGAGTAGGACTTGGGTTTCTTCCTTGGTTGTGTCTCTCTTGGGTATGGTGGTCTCATTGACATCAAGTTTGCAATTACTTCCTTGTTTCTGGTTTGTCTTTGAAGATTCTCCTGTTTGAGGGCCATGATGACTTTGATAATGGTATTGACTCCTTGTTCATCATGCTTGAGAAGCATTCCAGCCAGTCGCCAGGGAGTGATAATAGAATGGCTGTTGATTGAAGTTTGTTGGTGGTAAGTGGGTTTTCCTGGGTAATAAGAGGATAATTTTTTGCCATATGAGACAATTTTGGCCAGGTGCGTGGGAATGTCTTTGTTGCTGAGCTTGGTTAGAAGGATTTTTCTCAGCCAGTACATTCTTCCACCTGAAGAGTTATCTTGATGAGCTTCTTTCAAGGCATTGCACATACCAAGGGCACTTTCTTGGTTCTTTTGGATGTATTGGAAGTTTGACACATTGATTGATTTTGATATCACTGAGCATACTGCCAGGTTTTCTCTGTACCAGGTTTCTTGTTTTTATTTCAATTTTTCATTGTTGATGAGATAAGCAACACCAGAAGCACAGAAATGTATTCAGAGAATCATTGCCCAGTCTAGGTAGTTGGACTCTGATCCTGGTGTGTTAATGGGAATGATTGAAGGGGTTTCAAGTACTGGGTGAGAGGATGATAGATCCTCCATGATGGTTAGTTATTGAAACACACTTAAAAGAAAAAAAAAACGTGTGAGGGATCCTTCTTATATCTGACAGATTTGCTATTTTGAAGTTGGTTGCTCTGGGATCATAACCTGTTGAGACTGAGGAGATTCAGATTTGAGAGTCAGAAAGAAAGATGAGGAAAGGAATTCTTCTCTCTGATTTAAAATCTGTCCTCAGGTGATTTATCCTAACTTGATTTCACGGGAGAGCGTGAAATGTGTGTGAAGGTGAGAATGAAAATGAGTAGTGGATGTGAGTTGAATGGAAACAGCGCTTCTGGAGGTGAGATGCATATAATGGATGGGAGCAGATCTAAGATAGATGATAGAGAGTGCTGAAAGGATTCAAAGAAAGAAGAGAAGATAAAGGAAAGGAAGTGTGAGGAAAAAGAATCTTGGAGATGGTTACTCCAATATGGATTATGTCAACCCCTCATTTTAATAATCATGTTGAGCTTTCTGAAGGTTTTTATGACCTCTGGATAACTAATTCTTGAATTAAATCAAAGTAAATTATTGCTTCCTATGAAAGTTTAAATCTGCTTTGAATCCTGAAGCTGCTTCTGATTTAATAGTTCATCCTCACCAAAAAAAATTTTCAAAAGTATCATCAGGTATCAAAGTTTAAAAGATTAGGAGAAAATCAAAATATTACACTAATTACAAAAAAAAATTTATTTCTTTATATTCATTGAAATAAATAAAGGGCATTATATTTCTCACAGGAACAAACCTTTGAATCATGGGTTATTATTTCTGCAAAAGGTAACTCCCACACAGACAAATACTTTATTTTATGGAGGTTTTAAGGATGGCCAATGTTAAATTCGCAACCCTGTGGTAGCAAACAGGCGCAAAATGCCATTTGCAACCCATCTGAGTCGCATTCTTATAATACATTACCTTTGACTCCAACATTAAATTCTCAACCCTGGGGTCGCAAACCGGGCGCAAAACGCTGGTTGCAACCCATATGAGTTGCAAATGCCCGTTTGAAACCCATCTGAGTTGCATTGTGATAACAAATATATTTTTTTAACATTTTGTTTAATTTTTTCATTTGTTATTTATTTTTTTGATTTAAATAAAAACATAAATTAAATTAAAAATATAAATATATAAAACAATATAAATAAATAAATAAATATAAACAAATATAAATAAATAATATGAAACAAATAAATAAACAAAGAAAGAAACAAATAAATAATAAAAAAATAATTTAATTTATTAAAGTTAAAATATAAATATAAAAACAAATATAAATGAAATAAAATAAAACAATATATATATATATATATATATATATTTGCCATTCACTACCCAAAATGGGTTGCGTGGGGCGTTTTGCAACCCAGGATGGGTTTCAAACTGACATTCAAAACTGACCTGATTTTCAAATGGGCATTTAGGACTCAAATAGGTTCCAAATGGCCGTTTTCAAACCATAATGGGTTGCAAATCACACCATGCAAGCTGTTTTTGGTAGTGAACGGGGGTTGCAAGGTTGCAAATATAACATTGGCCTTCAAGAATTATTATTTTTGTTTTTTGAAACTGCAGCCCTGTAGCTGGGTGTTTTGAACTTTTAAATTCAATATGTTCTAATTTTGGGGGCATTAGAAAACCCTCAAAAACCCATTCAAAAAATGAAAAAAAAAAAATCAAAAAATGAAAAAAAAAATAAAAAAATGAAAAATCCTCATTGAATTTTTGGGTCCTTTTCTTTGACTTTTTTATCAAAATCTTTTGGGGAATTAACCATTCAGAAAGATTAAAAAAAAATATCAAAGAGATTTTTGATATTTTATTATTTTTTGGATGTATTCTTAGAACTTAATAAAATTCATTCAAAAAGTTCAAATTTCTCATTGCACTTTGGGATCCTTTTACTTTCCATTTAAATTAATTTATTTTGGTGATTCAAGCTTTTAAAAATTTACCTAAAAAATCAAAAAAAACTATCTTTTATCACATATTTTTTTGATGTAATCTTACACCTCAAAAATTTCATTCAAACCATCACAAAATTCAAAAAAAAAATTCTCATCACACTTTTTAATCCTTTCTTTGCCTTTTTAATCAATTTTTTTATTTATTGAAGCTTTAAGAATGTTGAAAAAATAAAATAGCTGTATGATGTTTATTTTTTATTTTTTGGTTGCCTTCTTGGCCCCTAAAAATGGAATCCAACGTAAAAAACCTTCAAAATAGCACATCCATTTCAATTTTCTCTTTTCAAATCTGGCATCAAACTTTCCCTCAATATTCTTTACAGAAAAATAGAAAATCATGAAAAGATTAAGCTAACAATAATTCTGACTGCTTTTCACATTTCTACCCTTCAAAATATATACCACAATGATAATAATTTAACAGAAAAGGGGTGTTCCAGATTTTTCATTCCTCTTTTTGTCAAATTTTAATACATAAAAATAACAAATATTCTTACAGATATGAAATATTTTTCAATTATATTTTTTTCAATTTTCCTGCTGGTTTTCTTGGAGGGAGCAAAAACGCATTACCAAGCTCTAAATTTTTCTGAATAATTGTTTTCCAAGTTTTCAAAGTCTTAGCCACAAAGCTTTGCCATAGTGGATCTAACCTTGGAGCTGTCAAAGGATCAGACTTAAAGCTGAAAGAGACCATATGTTTGAAATATTCTAAAAGAATGAATCAAATAGGGGAAGATGTGGAATTTGGAGTGGGAGGGGAATTCAGGGGAAGATAGGTTTGAGGCATTAAAGAAGAAAACAAGACCACTGGACACTCTTATGCTTCAGCCAGAAGGAAACACTGGCATAGGAATTTGGTCCAAATATTCATGGAGCTGGGAAAAAAAGGTGGTTCAGTTTCCTTTAAGATTGTTGAAATTTTCACCCCAGATTTCATTCATTAGGGAATATCAAAGTGAAGCAAACCCGCCATTTTTTAATGGAAGGTTTGAACCCAAATCCACCATTTCAAACCGGCCATTAAAAATCAAAAAAACACACTTATTTCACATCATAAATGTCAAAGTTAACATGAAATAAGTGTGTTTTTTCAATTAAAGTATATAAAGGCTTTCAAAAGCTTAACCATGCAACATTCCACATCATGAACCCTGGTTTCATCCTCCAACCTCATTGGAACACTTCATCATTCTCATTGCTTCATTGCTATCCTCATCACTTCATCACTCTCACTAATTTATTTCTTTCATCACATCCATCCTCTCATTGCTTCATTGCTTCATTGCTTCATTGCTTCATTGCTTCATCAATTCATCACTTCATTTATTCATTGCTTCATTGCTTCATCACCCCTTTCATCACATCCTAACTCTCATTGCTTCATCCCTGCTTTCATCACATTGCTTCATCGCATTGCTTCATCACTTTATTGCTTCATCCCTTCATCTCCCTTACTGGGTTTGAATGGCCCCTCAGCAAGCCTCCCCCCACAAGTCCACTCAACAAAAGCAAAAATCCCCCAGGAAATCAACATCCAACAATCCCCCCCCATAAGCCTCAAAAGGCTCAAGTCAGCTCAAGAGAGCTGATCACATCATCCTGGTAAACTGGATCAAAATTACCTCCAACTTTGAAACTTTCTTTGGGTCCAACCAACAATGAAACACAAGTTTTCCAACCTCCATCCTCTAATTTTAATGGTTATCTCCTGATGGAGAACAAACTAAAGAATAAAACCAAGTTATGCCAGCTCTTTCATCCAAAGAAGCAAGGAAGGAATTCATGAACTATCAATCCAAACATTGCCCCTTTAGCCAATGCTGACAAGCCCCATTCTGTCCCAGTCTCTGTATGTTTCCAAAATCATCTCCTCCCATCCACCTATTACATTTAAGGTTAGGATCAAGAAGGGATTCAATTTGTGGCATAACAATTTGCGGGTTGCAAGCCCTACTTTTTCCACATCTCTGTATGTTAATCAAATCATCTCCTCCCATATTTTTCCCTCCCAACCTTATACTTTGATTGGGGTGAGGATCAAGAAGGGATTAAATTCATTTTAGAACATTTTGAGGGTTGCAAGCCATATTTTTTTGATTTCTCAATGTTTTTCAAATCATCTCCTCCCATGTTTTTCCCTCCCAACCGTATACTTTGATTGAGGTGAGGATCAAGAAGGGATCCAATTAATTGTAAAACATTTTGAGGGTTGCAACCCCTATTCTATCCATGTCTCTGTATTTTTTTGAAATAATCTAATACCATCTTGTTCCCTCTCATGCAGCTGCTGTGCTTGGGGTGAGGATTAATAAGGGCATCAATTGTTTGTATAAAATTTTGAGGGCAGTGGCAGAGTTATAAGCCAAAATGTTTTTTCACACTATAGGAGTTGAACCTATGACCTAAACCTTGGTGAGTAATGCTTTAACCGCTAATCTAAGTGTGCCATTGCCAGATGAGCCAATTTTCCTGTCCAAAATCTCAGCCTCATCATCTGATAGCCCACTATAAAAGTCTTCTACACACCACACCACACACTCACCACACCACAAACCACTCAGAATCCATCACCACTCCTCAATAAAAACAACTAAAAAATCAAAAACTTCAAGATAAATACTTCTCAATGCAAATCATCAATCAAAAAATTCAATGTCCCATCAATTGGTAAAAGGGGGGGCAGTCAATTGGGGCCCTGATCAATCAAACGGGGGGGTTCAATTGGCCCATCAATTGGTAAAATGAGGGGAAGTCAATTGGCCCCCTGATCAATCAAAGGGGGGGCCATTGAATTGGCCCCTTGATCAATCACAGGGGGGGGCAGTCAATTGGCCTATTGATTGGTCAAAGGGGGGCGGTTGATTGGCCCATCAATTGGTCAAAGGGGGGTGTCAGCTTGCTACTATGTACAGAGCAAGACTTTCAAATAGTAACACAAACTATGAAAAATATGAATACCTCAATTAACAAAGTAAGGAGTGAGAAATCCATAAATATTATTACAGGAATGGATTTCTCACCCAAAATTAGGTAGGGTCACTCACTGACCCCACCCTTGAATTCCAAGTCCTTATATTTTTAAAATGATTAAAAGGAAAGTACTAACAATTACAACACCTGTATGGCACTTTTTGGCCATTCCAACATTTCACACGTATTGTCACACATAGGGTTTAAACCTAAAATTCACTCAGAATTGAGGTGTTGTGTATATTTTAGGAGTTACACGCAGAAATGTGTTATGTCACAATTCCCGGGCGCAGCCCCGCATCATTACATAACCCTACGTACCAGCAGCAGCAGGTTCCCGCGTACTAGAGAACCGCGCGCAGCTGATTCTGCCACGCACGCAGCGGATCCTACCCTGCGCGCATCTGTACTAACTGATCCCCGCGCCTGGATCAGTCGTGAATAATCTGACAACCAGGTACCGCTCATAAGAGCTACAACCTAGTTAGGGTTGCCTATCATATTTAAAAAACGGACATATGCATTACTAATGATCTAAAAAGATCAAAACTTAAATAAAATTAATGAAAATTAAGTTTTAAACATTTTTTAATAATAAATCAAAGATCAAAGACTACCACGTAAATCACTGATCTTGATCTTTGAAGACCACGAAACACTACAATAAGTGTTCATTAAAATTATGAACAATTTTCTACATGATCAGCAGATGACGGACAATCAGTAAAAATCCACATCTGCACGCTTTAAAGCAATATCAATAATACAAATGAAGGATGAGTACAGAATGATCAAATTAACGCCATAACAGATTAACAGATCCTGTGGCTAAAATATTACAGAAATCCAGCAGATCTAAGGACAGCTGATTGACAGCACCAAGCGGACGTGCTAATATTGCCCTGACTGGCTTGCAAGCCTCAGACCACGAGCAGAACCCTCTCTACGTGCCCTTAGAAGACCAAAATCACCCCAAAAAGGTATTTATACAGACCTCTTTGGATCCAGAAGAAGTTAATCAGTTTCCCAGGAATTTATTTATTATCAATCAGACACCGTGTCATTGTTAATCAAGTGCTTATATGAAGATAAGCAAGTGATTTATGACTTAGTCTGCTGTAGTACTATTTACCTATATTAACCAATCAACCATTGAAGTTTAGTCAAGCAATCTACCCCATCTGCTCTTAAACCCTTCCAATTATTCCAGGATTTTTGTGGTAAAAGTGCTCAGAGTGACTGTTACCCTTCCTGTATAGGCCGTTTGTGCTGTTAAGCCTGGCCACTAGTGGAATAAGTCCTTTCTAAGGCACCCATCTTTATTCCAAGGTTCTTAAACTGCCTAATGAGGCCCCTTGAAGAGAGGTTACTAGTCTGTAAAGATCCCCAGTAGTATAATACTGTGGCCCCTGTTTTATATGATATTGAAAACCATTTACCACCAAACCAATTAAACCTTGCAATTGCTCTTATTAAATCATTTAATTGAGCTTCTAAGCTTTTATTATTGGAATAATAATAATTATTATCATTCCAGCATTTTTATCACTCTCTGTAGCTAAAGGACTGCAAGTTTCCTGGTATCAGAGAACTGACAACTGGGGGTCTGGCCGGCAAATATCCTTAAATAATTAATTTTTAACATTTATTCCTTGGACCAGTCTATTTATTTTTAAAAAATAAGTTAACATACTTATAACATATATTTTTGATCATTTTTTTCTCTAGTGGATCTTAAGACCAATGGAGAATTGATAAATTATTATTTGAACCTTCTTAAAAAGAAGAAAGAAGAAAAACTCCGTAAATTTGTCCCTGTTATTATAACTCCTGAGCAACAACAGGAGAAATTGCTTTATTATAAGCAGCAAGTTATAAAAGACAAAGAACTCAAGCTTGAAAGAATTATCAATTTCAATTCTTTATTAAGACAACATAAGGAGTGTAAGATTTATCATAGGAAGCTTTATATTTATAAACTAAATAAACCTGAAGATAAAGAAAAATCCAAAAATAATAAAATTGATTATTCTTTTCTAAAAATCACTTTAACACGTGAAAATACAAAAAAATATTAAACTTATACTTTTTGTTTTTATCCATCTCAGTGGATTTTGTTTTTGGTGATTGCATTGACCAGGACCTCTTAGAGGACTTCCCTGATAGTGTACCATTGGATTTACCCTTGGATTTATCCCAGGATCTGATTGGAACTCACTCAGACCCCGTTGGAATACCCTCCAAGGATAGTTGTGACCCTAATCAAGTGTTGATACCTTTAAATTCAACTCTAAGTAAGTTAAAATATTTAAAAAAATTTTCAAAATATAAAACACACAAAAAATATTATTTTTATAATTTTAAAGTCTTTTTTCAGAAGTTTTGACAAAAGACTTACACATTTTCTTTGGTGCTATGTATAAAAATAGGCGCAAAACCCGTGCAACTGGTAGAGCCCCGTCATATGGATCTCTCCCCAGAGGAACCCGTGCGCGCAAGGACTCCAGTCACGAGCGCAATGAGGGGACTAAAACCCGTGACCATAGCATAACACGGGACAACAACGGTGATGACCACGGCCGCCAACTCGAGCAACAGACTGTTGGAGAGCCATCTGTTGCCCACCAGGTTATCCCAGGAGGGGACAGGTCCTCCTATGCCACCCAGCTGGACTCAACCAAGGAGGTAAGGGTCAAAGTGTTAGTGAAAGAGCATGTGAGATATTGGGAACAATTCAGCTTGGCTCAGACCCAGGAGGATCAACCAGGTATGAGAAAAGCCATTTCTCAGGCAAAAAAATCTCAGATTTCTCTGAAAATGTTGATCCCAAAGAAAGAAGTAGAAGGCTACCTGCAGAACTGGAATCCTTGGGATCAGTTAGCTTCCTTAAAGGGAAAGGACCCCAAAAAGAAGAGGTCCTCAGCCCATCAGAAGTTAAGGAACCCAAAGTATTGGGACAACATAATATCCTTAGCCCAGAAGTGGAAAAAGGTGTACTGCAATTAGATGTAGAAGCTCTTAATAGCTTTTCTGTAAATGTGTCTCACAATTTTACCAATATTAGCCAATGCTTTGACAAAGTTTTTAACCAATTGGACAAATTAAGTTCAAGTATTTTTAGACTGATTGACACTTAGTCTCAGATTATGAGAATTGATGAGTTGGAAATACAACAAATAAAGGATAGTATAAGAGATAGTAAGTTTGACCTGATGAAACATATGATGAAAACCAATCAATCCTTTAGGAAGATATTCTTGCAACCATAGAACAGCTTAAGGAAGAAGTTAATAAAACTATTCCTACTCCTTAAGCTCATCTGACTAACAAAATTGACTTATTAAGCAACAAAATTGATTAAGAGTTAGGTATGATTAAGAATGATCTTGGAGATCTTAAGATCAACTCTACTAAATCTCCGGTCATTGACCTAAAAGAAACTAGACCTACCAGGTTCACCAGTACTCCTAGTGTTCCTACAAGAACCAGGATAACTAGGAATGAGTCTTTTGGACCCAGTCCTACTCCGGAAATGGAGCAGGTTTTGAAGCTATTTCCTCCCATCACTGAATGGCCTAAATTCTCTGGAGAAGGAGAATACAACCATGTCAGTTTCATTGAGGTTATTGACTATACTATTTCTTCCTACAAGCTCCCTGATGCAATAGCTGTGGTAAGATTTCCCAGATTATTTGAAGGAGTAGCTCTTGATTGGTTTATCAATAAAAGAGAAGAAGTTGGATCTTTATCCTGGAATTCTTGGAAAGAATTGATCAAAGTGCAGTTTGGTACCAGGATTTGGAAAAGAAAGATGATGAAAACTTTTGAAACTTCCCAGTTTGATCCATCCAAGGACAAACCTCATAAGTGGTGCTTAGACCAGAAAAAGAGTTTGGACTGTTTTTACCCTGATGCTGATGAAGAAGAAGTCAATGAAAGACTACTCAACTTATGTCCCGGACAAATCAACCACAGTGTAAGGTGCAGAATGCCTATGGACTCTGATCTTTCTACCCTGATAGGTGTATTGGAAGAAACTATTGATATGAATGGTCGAGATAAGAGAGTCAACAGACTTCCCAGAGAAAAAAATACTATGAACAGGGAAGATTATACTTCCAAAACTAAAGAATCCCCTGCCACTAATCCATCTACCTTGGAAGTCAAGAAAACTCCAGAATCAAAAGAACAAGTATGTTGGAACTGTAACCAAACAGGACACGTTAAACCTGATTTTCCTCTACCTAGGAAAAGGTTTAATCTTATTGAAGGAGAAGAGTGTGACAATCCTGACCCTCACCTTGATGATACTGACGGATCACTCTCTGATTGTGATCTAATAATCACTAACCCTATCAATGTTATTGAAGGTAGTATTGAGTCTTCTCTGGACATAAATTCCGTCAATGAGGATTCTAACTTACCTCAAAAATGGAATCCCAACATAAAGATTCACCACATCTCTAAGGCTAAGGCTTTGACTCTTAAATTTTCTGCCGGTAAAAGTTACATTTCAGGCAAAACAAGCTATGCTACTGGTTTAATCAAAGGTTCCACTATTAAGTTACTTCTAGACAGTGGAGCCTTTTGCTCTTGTGTTGGTTCAACTTATCTGGAGAAACAAGACCCAAACTGGAAACTGAACTTACTACCAGTACCTCAGGCTAAGTTCAGCAGTTGTAATTCTGATCTCAATGCTGTTGGATTGTGGTGTTCTGGTATCATACTCCCTCACTCTAAAGGATCACTCAAACTGAAAATTGAATTTGTAGTGCTCCAAAACGGAGTATGTGATTATTTTATCCTTGGGAATGATTCTCTTTGCCTTTATGGTATAGATGTATTCCAAAGCAAAGGTAGATAATTCACTGTAGGAGGTGACTGGAATAAGAAGTTCCAAATATGTCATTTCAATGATCAAACTTCTGATTGAACTTATGAAAAACACTTAGAGACGTTCAATCAGGAATACTTCTCTCAAGTTTCTTTGAATTCCCTTCTCAATGAAGAACAGAAACGGGATATCCTACAAGTATGCTTTGAAAATCAGAATGCTTTCTGTACCAAAGATCACCCCATTGGTAACATCAAAGGACATGATATGATCCTAACTCTCACTATTAAGCCTCCTTACCCACCTAACCTCAGGAGACCTGCTTACCCTTCTAGTCCAAAATCCAGAGCTGCTCTGGAAACCCACATTCAAGAGTTGGTTGACTTACAAGTCTTAAGGAAAGTAGGCCAAAATGAACAAGTGGATATTTGTCAGCCTGCTACTTAGCACAGAGCAACCTGACAAAGCAACAACAATAATAATATTAACAAAATTAAAAGGAACAAAGATAAATGAATAAATAAAATTATTATAAAATGAAGGAGTAGGAAATCCATAAATATTATTGCAGAAATGGATTCCCCACCCAAAATAAGGTAGGGTCACTCACTGACCCCACCCTTGAATTCTTACTCCTTATATTTTTTAATTAATTTAATACAAAATGGTAAATGACCACGGCACCAGTATGGCACCTTTTAGCCATTTTAATATTTCACATGATATGTCATGTATAGGTTTCACACCTAAATTTCAGTCGAAATCCAGGTGTTGTGTGTAGTTTAGGAGTTACATGGGAAATTGTGTTTTGTCACAATTCCCGCACGCAGCCCCGCGTCCCTGCAGCGTTGGACTCCCGCGTACGCCAACTCCCGCACGCAGCCCCGCGTCCCTACAGCGCTGGACTCCCGCGCAACTGAGTTCCCGCGCAGGTAATCCCGTGACCTAGTCACGCGCGCAGCGGTACAGTCCCCCGCGCGCATCTGAGCAGCGGATCAGTCCCCGCGCGCATTTGAATGGACTGATCCCCGCGCCTCCTATGACATCCAGGTACCGCTCAGAGAAGCTACAATATAGTAGGATCTACACTACATATGTAAAGCTACCACACGAGCATAGATTATAGTTCAAAAACCTTAAAAATCAATTAAAATTAGTTAGTAACTAATTTTTAGTATTTTTTATTAATTAAATAAAGATCCAGACTCACCACGAAATAAGTTGATCAGAACCTTCAAAGACCACAAAACTACATAAGGAGTGGTCGTAAAAATTATTAAAAATTACATACAGGATCAGCAGAGGATGGAGAATCAATAAACATCCACTTCTGCTCACTTTGGACCAGTACTTACTGTAAAAATTGAGGATCAGTTCAGGATCAGCAAAATGACTAATCTATTGATTAACAGATCCTGCAGCTAAAAAGGAGCTGTTCCTTGACAGATCTAAGGCCAGCAGGCTAACAGCACCTTGAGGACGTGCCAATCTTGCCCTGATTGCCCCCCTAGCCTCAGCCCATGGCTAGTACCCCTTCTAGAGGTCCTCAAGCACCCAAAAAGGAATATTTAAACAGGCTCTTTTTGCCCTTCTGTTTCCAATCAGTTAATCAGTTATCAGGAATTATTTATTATCAATCAGACACGGTTTCATTGTTAATCAAGTGCTTATATGAAGATAAGCAAGTGATTTATGACTTAGTCTGTAGTAATATTATTTACCTTTATTAACCAATCAACCATTGAAGTTTAGTCAAGCAATCTACCCCATCTGCTCTGAAACCCTTCCAATTATTCCAGGATTTTCGTGGTCAAGTGCTCAGAGTGAGTGTTTCCCTTCCTGTCTAGGCCACTTGTGCTGTTAAGCCCGGCCATTAGTGGAATAAGTCCTTTCTAAGGCACCCATATTTATTCCAAGGTTCTTAAACTGCCTAAGGAGGCCCCTTGAAGAGAGGTTGCTAGTCTGTAAAGATCCCCAGTAGTATAATACTGTGGCCCCTCTTTTTATATTATATTTAAAATATTTATAACCAAACCAAATAAACCTTGCACTTGCTCTTACCATACCATTATTGGAGCTTTAAAGTGTTTATTCTTTGGAATATTATTGCTCCAAGTTCTTTTATCACTCTCTGTAGCTAAAGGACTGCAAGGTTCCTGGTATCAGAGAGCTGACAATATTACTACCCCAGTAATTATATCTTGGCACAATGATAACTCAAGAATGGTTGGAGATTTTAGAATGCTTAACAACTACACCCAAGCTGATTATTATTCAATTCCAAGAATTGACCATGCTCTAAATAACCTGTCCAAGGCTAAGTACATAACCACCATGGATATGCTGAAAGGTTTTCACCAAATACCTATCAGCCCTGATAGCTGGAAATTCATGGGAATTATCTGTCATTTGGGAATTTACGAGTATTTTAGGATGCCTTTTGTTATTAAAAATGCTCCTTCTCATTTTCAAAGGATGACGGACACAGTCCTAGGATTATTCATCAGACAGGGATGGATGATGGTATACATTGATGATGTTATCATTTACTGTGATCATTGGGATACTCACATGGAGAAATTGAGGCTAGTCCTCAAAACCATCTCTGCCGTAGGATTGAAAGTATCAATGAAAAAGTGTAAATTTGGCTACGGGGAACTCAAAGCCTTAGGACACATTGTCTCTGGACTGACCTTAGCTGCTGACCAAAACAAGATAGAAGCAGTAATGAATAGGCCTATGCCTCAGAATAAAACTGAACTCCTATCCTTCATCAGCTTTTGCAGCTACTATAGGAAGTATTTACCAATGTTTGCTATTCTAACCAAATGTTTGTATGAGATCTTCAACAACACCACTGTGTTGCAAATGACTCATGATAGAGTCAAGAACTATGAGGAACTCAAAATTGCAATGACCTCAGCTCCAGTACTGATCCAGCCGGATTACTCTAAACCTTTTAAGCTCTACATAGATGCCAGCATGGAAGGGCTAGGAGCTGCTTTACACCAGGAAGTCATAGAAGATGATAAACCCTTGGAAAAACCTATACTCTTCATATCTAGACAAATTGAAAATACTGAGAAAAGGTACGGTGCAAGCCAAATGGAATGCCTGGCCTTAGTATGGGCCCTAGAGAAACTCCATTATTACTTAGAAGGCACCAACTTCACTGTTATTACTGACTGCAACGCCGTCAGAACCTTGATGAACATGACCCCTAGCAGGCATATGTTGAGATGGCAGATAGCTATACAACAGTACAGAGGACAGATGACCATAGTTCATCAAGCTGGGACTAAACATCAGAATGCTGATAGTTTAAGCAGGAATGCGTTACCCAATGACCCAAGTAACCCTTCCTATGATCCAGAGGATAATGACATCTTCCCTATCCTTTTTATTAACAGGTTAAACATTGAAGCTCCTATAATGGGCATACACGTTTGTGAACTAAATGAATCATTGTTCAACTCTATCAAAGAAGCCTACAGTTCTGGAATGAAGACTCTGATCACTATTATGAAAAGGACTTCTCAACCTCCTGAATTGATCAATAGCCTACCTGAACCTCTTTTGAAACCATACAAAGCTGGAATGTTCACCATATGGGATGGTTTGGTATACTATAGGCATCAAAATTCAAGTGTCATTGTTGGAATGTCATGGTGTCCTCACTGCCTCACGGTTCCTGTCATTTCTATCTTATTTGTTCTTTCTCTTTTCTCTTTATTATTTTATTTTATTTGTTCTTCTTTGCAAGATGCGCAACAGTCACTCAGAGAATATGCGCGTCTGTCACTTTGAGCACGCACCACACGGCCTTGGCACTTTTGCATATTCAATATAGATCTGCTACAGTCTATAGAAGTATTGTGCTCTCAGGATTCACAGAGATCTCTTCTGGGTACCAACCTTCTTTCTCTTTTCTTTGGATCATCCTCAAGATCAAGTATCAGCAACTAGGACTTCAATCAGAAGGTTTTGGCCACCGTGCTTGACATTGGATAATTAGGTGCGATAAGCTGCTGCTAACCCAGTAGCATTAAAGTTTTCTAATCTTCTCATCTCTGCTCAAATCTCTTCATTAGTTACAATGTCCTTATTAGCTTGAAAAGTGGTTGCCTGCTGAACATCTCCTATCTCTATGTGCCCTTGAGTCTCTTCATCTACTCTAGCTTGGGTATGAGCATCCCTGAACTCCAGTTGTGATATCAATTTAACTTGTCTAACCATCTTGTTTAGTTTTCTGGTTTTAAATATATTAATGCTTCAATATTGAAGGGATCAGTTGGACACAATTAACAGTTGAAATTGCAATCAACCAGGAAATTCAACAATGACAGACTCACTCACGGCTACCATTCTTAAAACCCCCATAGAGGCTGTTCCACTCTTGACATTGGACAACTTTTTGATCTGGCAAAATTGAGTTGTTAACATGATGGACCTGCAGGAAGACCTATACTCCAAGCTCACTAAGGAAAAAAGGGACGCAAATGGAAATCCAATCGGACTCAGAAATAGCAAAAACTTAGGAATCCGAACCATCCTGACCTCCAAACTTGACACCACCATTCAAGCCAATATTATTACTCCTGACAACGAGAAGGACGCGCATCAGATTTGGGCGGATATCAATGAATACTTTGCCTCTAATCACGCTTCCAACCGAGACAGGATTTTTAAGGAATTCCTTTGGACTCCCTTCATTTTCGCAAATATACCTGGATTCATTACCAACACCAAAACAGAACTTTCTAGACTTCACAAGGTTGGTATTGATCTTCTGAGTGATATTATTGCGTATTTGATCCTGGAGAAGTTGCCAGCAAGCATGGATACGGTGATTCAACAAATCACTCATTTGGATAAGAAGTTCTCACCAGAACAAGTCCTGGATCATTTATGAATGTTCAATAACAATTGATTCTTGAACAGAGACTTACCAACGGATAAATCCAAAGATAATTCAAGTTTTGTCTTGTTCCTCACCACCAGTATCAAGCCTTGTGACAACAAAAAGCACAACCCTAAGGCTGCTCACCCGGAAGAAAGATGTTGGAAATTATATCCACATCTTAAGCCATCTTTTCCTAGAAAAAAGAAGAACGGGTTGGAGTCCACATTGGAGGGTACTTCTGTTAGCTCTTTCCTTACAAGCTCAGTTTTTTCTTCTGACCACTTTGTGGTTGATTTGGGATCATTAAGACACATGGTGTCTGATTCTCAATTTTTTTCCCATGTAGACCAATTGATGACCGGACTGATTTCAACTAGTTCAGGAAAGAATTCCCTCAAATTTGAAGGAATCAGTTTGATAACTCTTTTGGATCATCTGAATCAGGAAGTTATTCTTCCTAACTTACTGTTCTCTCCTAACTCCACCGTGAATCTACTGTCAATGCAATGCCTAGTTCTAGATGGGTTTACCATTAATTTCAGGGAAGACAATTTTGTATTACAGAAAAACAAGTGGAAAATGTCTGGAGTCTATGATTGCAATATACCTATTGTTCATTTCACAAACCACAAACGTTCTCAGATTGCTCTTCTTACAAGTGAAGAAATTCTTCATAAATCCCTAGGACATGCTAGTTACGCGAGAATCCTTCAAAAACTTGGTATAGCTATTAAGAAACCATCCGTTTGTGAAGCGTGTGCAGTTGCTAAAATCAGTTGAAGTCCCTTCAACAATAAACATACCCAAGCTGAAATACCTTTTATGGAACTGCACTGCAATTTAGTTGAGCCAATTCATCCTATGAGCGTTAATGGAGATTGTTACTTCTTGACTGTTGTTGATAGTTGTACCAGATTTTTCACAGCTATACCCATCAAAAGCAAAGGCAATGCTGCGAGTACATTGGAATTTCTTATTGATGTCAAATCCAAACGTTTCAACTATAAACCTATGATTATCCATTCAGACCGTGGTACGGAATTCTGGAATCAAAACCTTTCCAGCTACTGCAAGGAAAACAAGATTAGACAATCCTTTTCCAATTCCTATAAACCACAACAAAACAGGTTGGCGGAGCAATTCAATCGCCTCTTCCTGAATCTCTTAGGACGGTGCTCTTCAACTCTCAACTGAACAAATGATTTTGGAATGTAATTATTAAATCCTGCGCATTAGCTCTCAATCAGATTCCCGCTCACAAGTCAAAGAAACCACCTTACAAATTGTTCAAAGGAAAGACACTGAATATAAATTACTTTCATCCCATAGGAAATCCGGTGAGCTATATTCTCAAGGATTGTCCTTCATTCTCAAAGCTTGAACCTTGTGGATTGGTTGGTAGGTTGGTGGGTTACAACGACAAACTCCTCTCTTACAAAATATTGACCGCAAACAATAAAGTCATTGATACCAAACACATAACCTTACTTGAGTTTGACTCATATCTTAAGACTAAAGCCGTCAATGATGTGAAAGTTGGAGATTGGTGTATGGAGTTTACCAAACAAGATTCTCTTGAAAATGTGAATATTGAGTTGACTCTGGATTCCGCATCTCCTACTGAAGATTTGCCAGTCAGTGACACACGTGAAGTATCATCTCCGTTGGAATCTGTCAACACAACTAAAGAGATTCAAACCAGGTCTTCACGGACATACAACTTACACAAGCGTTTGTCCTCCGTCAAACCACCTAAATATTCCTAAGGTACTATTGCAAAGGCAGAAGACTCAGATTTCTCTAACGAACGAAAGATTGAGATCAACAAGATTGAAGATCAAGATGTTTGGGAGAACGCGGACGTCAAACCAGCCCACTTTCTCAGAACAATGTGGGTTGAAAAAATCAAACCAGCAACCAGCCTGTCTCCAGAAAGGCGGAAGTCACGACTATTTATTATGGGGAATCTAGAAACTCCGGGGGTAGATTTTGGGGACACCTATGCTCCCACAGGGAAGTTTACAACTCTCCTCCTCCTTTTGTTGAGTGGTATAGATCTTAACCTCAAAATCAGACAATTTTATGTCAAAGCGGTGTAAGACTCCAAACAGTGCTAGGCCGTGGCAGTTCTGCGGAGCGGAAAGGTGCTGTTTTAGGCTGCCCTCCTGAGTGTTACAAAAATATTTAAATGTAACCAAGATCAAGGTCCAGAACCTGGTAAATGAGGAATCAAGGAGTAGAGGATAAGGATGATAATAGTTTGGTAGCAACAGAACAGCACTCTTTGAGACAAGATTATGCAGGGACCAACTTGAACAAAATAAGTTAAAGTCTTCTTAGAGTTCAAAGAACAAAAGCAGTTGTATGTAAACAACGCCCACAAGCTAATAACTCTGGTCATCAGCAGAAGATTGGGGATGATCAACTCCAACCCAAGCAACTTCCAGGTTCTCAATGAACCTGCCCAACTCTCCGCAATCAAGCGCTTGAAGGGTACCAGATAACTGAGGGTGGCTGTACAAGACAAAGCACAATGTTTAAGAATCTCTAAAACAAATGGTAACTGATTTGAAGCAAGGATAACCTCAACACTTCTCAAGGGACTCAAGAGTAGGCTGGCAGAATGCAACTCCAAAGAAGCTAATGGGAGGTATAACACTCCAGGTCTTAAGCTTAATAAGACCTCTTCAATCAATCATGATTGGCTCCAGAAAGGTGATCAGGGATCAGGACCAGTATGGTCAGAGAAAGGGATCAAGGAGTGGTATAACACACTCAAAAATTCCAACAGACAGAATTTTTCTTCAACCAGCAAGGCTATTGGTTGGTGATAAGGATCAGGGATCAAGGGTTGAGTATGGAGGCTCAAGGATCAAAGTTGTGCTGATTTCATGCTTGATCATTCCATCCTCCAATGATTTCATGCTCTGATGATGATCAAAAAGGGAGGGGAGAGCCCCTCCTTATATGGGCAGGAGGCCCTGTTAGACTATGTACAACGGATTCTAAAAATAGAGCGGAAAAGGGAAGGCAACCATGTGGTCACTCGCGTCCGTCTGTGGATGGGCGCGCGTAACAATACCAGAGTCACCTGCCCCTTGTCCAAAGGCGGAAGCGGGTGGGAGAGAGAAATGAACCAAACCGCCGCGGATGTCCGCGGGCGGTCGTTGGCACCCTTCCGAAGGCAGAAGCAGGTGGGAGAGTCCCAGGAAAGGTGACGGATGAAGTCCATGAGAGCGCGGATGGGCGGATAGGAGATTGGTTTGAGACGGTTGAGTAAATCCTGACGGCCTTGAGATTCATGACTGATAGATTAAGTGAGATGGGAGATTTGAGGGATCCAAGGATTTGCCAAATGCTTGGGGGTGCGGTCGGGATGGATTTGGTAAATTATGGATGAGCGCCGCGCAACGGTAGCAATGAGGAGATTGGGATGCGCAACGACAAAGATGAGGACGCGCAACAACAAAGATGAGGAGGCGCTATGACGGAGGCGGAGATGACAAGCAACACGCGACGGAAAGGGTGATGAGCAAACGCGGATAAGGGAGCGGCAATGCGCGTGGATGCAGGACACGCAGATGCAGGACACGCAGCGCGCGAGGCGCGACGCGCGCGGATAAAGGACGGTTTGGAGGAGCCTGAGGATAAGTTGTTTGGCCGGATGGTACGTTTGCGCAAAAGTTTATGGATTGAGGTCTTAAGGCGGCCAGGGTGTCCAGGATGGGGCACCACATCTCTCCCCAACTTACAGACTGTCCCTAGTCTGCTCCTGAGTTTGATGCCATAGAAAAAGAAAGGAAAGAAAGATGATTGAAACCGAAGAATGGCCATTTTGATCTTGAGAGTGGTTGAGAAAAAAATATGTCGATCTGAAAAAAAATCCTAGAAATGGCTTAGATAAAATGAAGGAGGTTTCCCAAGTGCTCACACGCGTGGCATGAAGTAGAGTTTTCAAAAAAGAACAAGGATCTTGCCCAGATGGTGCACAATTGGGAGGACTTACTTCTGGACCAAGTTGCCTCCACGAGAGTGAAATTTCTTAACCTGATCAGCAGAGAACCTTCTGGCCATCTGAGTACCATCCAGCTCCTCCAAAAGATATGATCCACCTCTAACTTTACGAACTACTTGGTAAGGACCATTCCAGCGTTTAGAGAAAAGCTTTCCCCACTGAGTTTCCAAGGAGTGATTATAAGCCAATACCAGGTCGCCAGGGTTTAAAGGGTCCCTGATTCGATTCCAGTGTTTATCTTCCCAATACTGAACTGATTTTGCTCTTGATTCCATCATCTTCTGATAAGCTTTGTTTTGAATATCTTCACTCCGATCCAATTGCTTTGATCTGGCAACTAATAGGTCAGTAGTTGAGGAAACTTGTTACCAGGGGATGCCCAAGAAAGACTCCATCTCAAGATCAAGAGGAAGAACAGCCCTCTGACCAAAGATGATTTCATAAGGAGAATAACCAGTGGTTTGCTTGGTGGAAATTTGATCAGAGAAGAGAACCAAGGGGAGAAACTTCCGGCAATTCTTGCCACTCTCACCAGGCAATTTGACAAGAGCAGCCTTCAAAGGAGCATGGCCTCTTTCCACCATGCCTTGTCCTTCAGGATAATAGGGAGTAGTAACTCTATGTTGTCCAGGTAGTGATTGGATCATTTCAGAAAGTTTTCCACCAAATTCCAAGCCACCATCTGTAGAATAAGATCGGGCCAAGCCATAACGCATTGTCGAAGTCTCATGAAGGAAAGATGCTACTGATTCAGAGCTGAGGTTCTTAAGAAACTTTGCTTCAACCCATCCAGAAAAATCATCTCTAGCCACAATGAGGTACTTAGCTCCACCAGCCTTAATGTGAACCACATCCATAGCAATCCTCCCAAAGACAGTGGATTCTCCAGTGGGGTAACAAATTTTGGCCGGGCGCCTAAGATCACATTTCTGGCACACTTCACAACTCCTACACCATTGAGCAACGGATTTCTTCAGGGATGGCCACCAGAATTGTTTGGATATTCATCAATAAGTTTTGGTTTCCCCACAATGACCAAGGCCTTCATGGAGAATTTCCAGGATTGAATCTTGCTTGGAAGCGATAGTGGCCACTACAAGTGCACAAGGAGTTGACCTTTTCATAAGCCTAGAACCTTGGACAAAGAAGTTGGAGGACTTCCTTTTAAGGGACCAAAATTCTTTGGCAGAGAGATCAGGGGGTCTTTGGAGAGTTGAAAGGTACTGCTCCAACTTAAGCCAAAAACCTTGCTGGAAACCAGAGTAATTTTGGGAGGAGAAGGCAAAGACAGGGCGGACCAAGGGTTCTTCCTCATCAAAATCCATTCCAACCTCTGATTCATCGTCTCCAATAGGTTGTTGAGATAAGCCATCAGGCATGGTGAAAGATTTTCCAGGCCTGTGAACAATATCAAAAGAGAACAACTGGATGAAAGCCACCCAACAAGTCATCGGAGCATTTGGGAGGTTTGGGGCGTTGATCATTTCAATAATAGATTGTGCATTGACTTGTAACTCAAAGTTTTGACCCCAAAGGACAGTCTGAAGCTTCTTAAACATTTGGGCCACACCTCAAAGTTCCAGTTTTGGCTGGGAGTACCTGGATTCCACATCTGAGAAAAGAAGAGATTCATACAGAGCAGGACAATCCAAACCATTTTCATCTTCCTGGGTAAGAACAGCCCCAACAGATTGATAACTTGAGTCCACTGCCAGCTTGATCTTGCCGGCTCTGGGTCCATAAGTGATCTTTTTCAAAACAATGTCTTTCCCAACAATTGTTTTGAGCAACTGAAATGATTGTTTGCAGTCTTGGGTCCAAATCCATTCAGCATCCTTCCTGGTTAAGCAACGCAAGGGAATACAGATTTCGGATAATGAGGGAATTAAGATCCTGACATAAGTTACAACACCTAGGAAACCTCTAACTTCCGTTGGATTTATTGGGGTAGGCCAGGAGATGATTTTGTTGACTTTATAGGGTGCCATCCTTCTTCCGTCCTTGCAGACTAAATGACCAACGATTTCCAAGGCAGGGACACAGGCTGCAAGTTTTGATCCAGAGACAGTAAGGCCAGATTCCTCGATTCAAAACAAAATTCTTTCCAGGACAGTAGCATACTCCCAGACAAATCTTTGGATTCCTGAGTGCCAAGGTAAGAGCTCATTATCATAGTCAGAAACTGGCCCTTTAATCCCACCATCATTGATAAAGATACCCGCATGATCCGGGATTTCGTCCTGGAGGATCCACATCATCTGAGCCTGATAGACTGCAACCAAGTTGGTGGCACCTTGAGGCAATAGAGTCAACTGAAATCAACCAAGGGGAGTATCAAAAGTAGTGAGGTGTCGAGAAATAGGATGCAAGGATTGTTTGTCATAGCCACCCATAATGTCACCTAGACCATAGCAAGCTCTCCCAGAGAAGGATTCAACAAATTCTTCAGTGGCAGGCGGCACGCCAGAGTCTTTAATAGTAACTTTATTAAGTGGTTGGAGATCATGAACTACTCTAAGTTTACCATTACTCTTTAGAACACAGAAAACAGGACTGGAATAGCTAGAAGTTGATTGTTTGTATAAACAGGTTCGGACTTGTTTGCGGACCAACTTGATGAATTCGTCAACTTTAGCAGCAGGGATTGGGATCTTTTTCTTTTTCCAAGGGTCATGTTCAACTACAGGGATGATGTAAGGGAGACCATAGGATTCTTTCAAGAGACCTCTCTCTTCTTCACAGAATGCAATAGATTTTTCCCTTAGAGACAAAATATTTTTGATCAAATTTAACTCATCAGGAAGAAGCCATCCATTGGCACCAAAGTTGACCACTTTCAGACATTCTTCAGTGACCTGACCAGAGGGAATAAATGGACCAGTGATGGATTTGGATAGACCACAGTAAGGATTGCGGGATAGCAGAGGACGCATAAGAGGAGGGTTGAGGTTGAGAGGCATTGGTTGGTTGACTGGCTGGACCTTCTTTGCAACTGGTTTGTACTTGGTGGCAAAGGAGAGGAATCCCTGCTTCCTCCAAGCATTGACCAGTGAGACCTGACTACAAAAACTGAGGCCATGTTCCAACATCTTCCAAGTCCGATGTTCTGCTGCATCCTTGAAAGGTGCCTTCTCCATAAAAGAGGATCCAAAAGATAACACATTGCTCACATGTGTGGCACAGGGTAGAGTTTTGAAAACAACAGTAGTAGAAGCCCCTGGTGGTGCACAATTGGGAGGACTTACTTCTACCCCAAATTGCCTCCACCTAAGACCAAACTCCTTCATACCAAATCTACCAAGGAAAGAATTGAGATTGAGATCTAGTTTAGACTCATTGCGGAGATTCAAAACCGGAATAGAGGATGAGTGATCAGGCTGAAAAGAAAAAGAAAAAGAAGATACAACAGATCCAGACAGAGAAGAAATATTTTTGGGTTTTTTGGATTTTTCACGTGTTTGGGTTTTGATCTTATTTGGATGAAAATAAAATGATGAGGAAAAAGAAAGATATGCCTCTGAGGTGGGAGTTGGTCCATGAGTTGAAGTCTGAGGCTGAGGAGAACTACAACTATCAGTAGGGCCAACTATTCTGCTAAAAAATGAGGATGAAAGGAATGAGAGTTTTCTTTCTGCTTTCCTTTCAGGACAGATTTGGGAGGGTGACCAGGGAAGTCTCTTTCCCAACGACCAGAATCCAAAGAACAAAGGGGAACTTCAATCTTTCTGCCATCAGCATCAGGGAGGAGAATTCTCTCCCCAACTTGATCAGAAAAAATCAGGGTAGCACCAAAGTCCATTAAGAAAGGCCTTCCCAAGATCATGGGACCAGCCAGACGAGTGATCCAGAAGTGACAGGTGCCAACAATATTTCAACCAATTCAAACAGGAATATCCTCAGCAATACCAACCAGTTCACAGGACTGATTCCCAATTCCATAGACCGCAGAGTTGGAACTGACCCTTGGGCTAAGTTTAAGCTTGCAGGCCATGGAGTCCAAAATCAAGTTGAGCTGAGAACCCAAATCCACAAGGAGAGAAACCGTTTTAGTTGATTCACCAAGACAACATGGAAGAAAACCAAGAGGACAGGAATACAGGTTGGTATCTGAAGAGGGATCTGTTCCACCAGAATCCTCCATCAGAGTACCAGAGGAGACCTTTAATTTGTCCGGACCAATCTCCACACGTTGACAAGAAACCCATTTCTTCATCCCTTCTGCCACAGATGGAGAGATTGGCAGGAGTTCAGCCACAGATAGATCAGGGATTTTAAGATCAGAAATTTTCTTTAATACTCCTTCCACAGCATTAGGGTAGTCCTTGGAGATGCCCCTCTCAAATCAAACTTTGGGCTGGGTGGAGGGAGGAAGATCAGGTGTAATAGGCAATGGAAGAGGATCTGAGGGTTGGGCAGGTTGAAGAGGGGCAGGATCAGAGTTGTCTTGGAACCTTTCAATAAGTGGTTCCCTTTCTACTTCCATGTCTTCCACATCAGAGGAAGGAGGCTCAGGTGAAGATTGGCGTTTAACAGGTTTTTGCAGAATGTAGGATGGAACAGGAGGAGACTTATGAGGTTTTGGTTCCTCATGGCGTTTCCTAGCTGGATCTGATTGATAGGTTCCAGGGAAGCTGGAAGAGGTGATAGCTGGGGGATAACAAGGTTGCAGAGTTCCACAGGATGATTGAAAATCCACAGAGACCAAGGATGCCTTCTTAGGAGTTGGTGGTTGGTATGAGGCCACCACATGACGGATTGGTCAAGAAAAATCAAAAGGGATCAAAGCACCGTTAGGAAGGAGGCCTTCCCTATGGCAATAATAAAATACTATAGTAGACTTAGGAACAGAATTAGCAGGTTTAGGAGTGGCTAAAGAGGATATTTTCTGATCTATTTTATTCTCAAATGCCTGAAGTAATTTAGTGATCTCATCTATAGTAGGTGTCTCCCTGGGAGTCTGAGGATTGGGTTTAGGTCTGCGATTGGCTTCCATCTTATTCATGATTTCTTTAGATGCTTGAAAAGAGGAGGCAAGGACTCGTTCAGTGATTTTAGGTTTTTCAAAGGTGAGAGCTGTTTGACCTTTCATCACTTTATCCACAGTATTCCTAAGAACCATGAAAACAGGGAGCTTGAACCAATTTTCTCTTGTCCTGATCATGGATCCAGATTTCACCAATTCATCCTTAATTCTTTCCTGCACTCCTGGAGAGAAAGACTGAAAAAATTGCACTCAAATTTTGTCAAACGTATCAATGTGATTGTTCCGGATAAGATAGGACTGGATAGGATCCCAAGATTTTCTGAGAGTCTGATAGTCAGAGGCTGAGGAGATACCACCATTGGAGATCCATTGAGAAACCAGGGCATCCAAGTCTTGCAAAGTAAATCTGGCTACATCTATTTTTCCCCAATAGGCCAGCATAGCCTCCTTCAGGAGCCTCCAGTTGTGAGTTTCAAATCCCTCAAACAATTTGATAACCTCCATAATTTTGTCAGAAGAGATAAAAAACCGTAACTGATAAGCAATATCATATTCACTGGCACCATCAACTTCCGCAGCCATCTCATAGGAGTCAAGGAATTGTTCGACGTTGGTTCCATTGAAGCCTAAATTTTTGTTCTGAGGTTTGATTTTGACCATCTTGGCCCGAACAGATAAAGAGGATCCAGCAGATTCCATGTTGAAGGGTTCCTAAGAGATCCAGTTGAGCAGAGTTCCAAGGTGGCTCACAAGTGTGGCAAGAGTAGAGTTTCACAAAAACAACAAGGATCTTGCCCAGGCAGTGCACAATTGGGAGGACTTACTTCTGGACCAAGCAGCCTCCACGGATCAGATCTGAAAACAAGAACAAACAGAAAAAGAAAAGAAAAAATTGGATCGGATTTTGGAGTTGATTCTTCAAGTTGGGACTGTAAATCCCAAGGTTGCTGGTTTGATCCCGGCCTGGGGGACCAAATGTAAGACTCCAAACGGTGCTAGGCCGTGGCAGTTCTGCGGAGGGGAAAGGTGCTGTTTTAGGCTGCCCTCCTGAGTGTTAAAAAAATATTTAAATGTAACCAAGATCAAGGTCCAGAACCTGGTAAATGAGGAATCAAGGAGTAGAGGATAAGGATGATAATAGTTTAGTAGAAACAGAAAAGCACTATCTAAGACAAGATTATGCAGGGACCAACTTGAACAAAATAAGTTCAAGTATTCTTAGAGTTCAAAGAACAAAAGCAGTTGTATGTAAACAACGCCCACAAGCTAATAACTCTGGTCGTCAGCAGAAGATTGGGGATGATCAACTCAAACCCAAGCAACCTCCAGGTTCTCAATGAACCTGCCCAACTCTCCGCAATCAAGCGCTTGAAGGGTACCAGATAACTGAGGGTGGCTGTACAAGACAAAGCACAATGTTTAAGAAGCTCTAAAACAAATGGTAACTGATTTGAAGCAAGGATAACCTCAACACTTCTCAAGGGACTCAAGAGTAGGCTGGAAGATTGCAACTCCAAAGAAGCTAATGGGAGGTATAGCCCTCCAGGTCTTAAGCTTAATAAGACCTCTTCAATCAATTGTGATTGGCTCCAGAAAGGTGATCAGGGATCAGGACCAGTATGGTCAGAGAAAGGGATCAAGGAGTGGTATGACACACTCAAAAATTCCAACAGACAGAATTTTTCTTCAACCAGCAAGTCTATTGGTTGGTGATAAGGATCAGGGATCAAGGGTTGTGTATGGATGCTCAAGGATCAAAGGTGTGCTGATTTCATGCTGGATCATTCCATCCTCCAATTATTTCATGCTCTGATGATGATCAAAAAGGGAGGGGAGAGCCCCTCCTTATATGGGCAGGAGGCCCTGTTAGACTATTTACAACGGTTTCTACAAATAGAGCGGAAAAGGGAAGACAACCATGTGGTCACTAGCGTCCGTCTGTGGATGGGCGCCCGCAACAATACCAGAGTCACCCACCCCTCATCCAAAGGCGGAAGCGGGTGGGAGAGAGAAATGAACCAAACCGCCGCGGATGTCCGCGGGCAGTAGTTGGCACTCTTCACCCCTTCCAAAGGCGGAAGAGGGTGGGAGAGCCCCAGGAAAGGTGACAGATGACGTCCATGAGAGCGCGGATGGGCGGATAGGAGATTGGCTTGAGACGGTTGAGTAAATCCTGACGGCCTTGAGATTCATGACTTATAGATCAAGTGAGATGGGAGATTTGAGGGATCCAAGGATTTGCCAAATGCTTGGGGGTGCGGTCGGGATGGATTTGTTAAATTATGGGTGAGCGCCGCGCGACGGTAGCGATGAGGAGATTGGGACGCGCAAAAACAAAGATGAGGAGGTTCTATGACGACGGCGGAGATGACAAGCAACACGCAAAGGCAAGGATGATGAGAAACGCGGATAAGGGACGCGCAACGCGTGCGGATGAAGGAAGCGCAGCGCGCGCGGATGCAGGAAGCGCAGCGCGCCCCGATAAAGGACGGTTTGGAGGAGCCTGAGGATAAGTTGTTTGGCCGGATGGTACGTTTGCGCAACAGTTTATGGATTGAGGTCTTAAGGCAGCCAGGGTGTCCAGGATGGGGCACCACAGCAGCTTTTCTCTTTGCTCCTCTGGATGAGGATATTTACATTCTTAAACCCAAGGAATGTGCAAGATCCTCAAAATTCTTAAAACTTAGAAAGTCACTTTACGGTCTCCGACAGGCGCCTTCAAACTGGTTTAGGACTCTCACCGGGTGGCTGGAAGACATTGGATAGGAGAAATCTGATGCCTATCCTTGTCTTTACACTCACAAGGATCAAAACTTGTCCGTTTTCTTTCATTTCAATGATCTGATTGTTAGTGGCGAAGTTGAATGGTTCAAAGAAAGGTTCTTAAACAAATTTCCACGCTCCTTGGCGCATGATCCTGATACTATTCTTGGTATGGAATTTTCCAAAACAAAGGACACTATCATGTTACATCAAACTAAGCTAATTCAGAAAACCTTAGAGGAACTGAAGTTATTGGATGTCAAACCAGTTATCACTCCTCTTACTCCTGGAATTCATTTTCATCCAGCTTTGGATGAAGATATCTCAGAATTTAACAAACTCAGAGTAAATTACTGGAAATATACCGGCCTACTTAATTATTTTTTGTGTTGCACTAGGCCAGAAATAGCCGCTGCATCCTCAATTCTGTCACAGTTCAATCAAAATCTGGGTCTGTGTCATTAGAAGGAGGTCCTTCACGTCTGGAAATATCTGTTGGGAACCTTGTCTTTTTCTCTTACCCTGAAACCCAATAGATCTGAACCAAATTTGCTACAAGTATTCACTGACTCAACTTGGGCAGAAGATCCACACAGTCATAAGTCTCAGACTGGCTTTGTTGTCTTTTGGAAATGGTCTCCAGTCGCCTGGAAAAGTTGCAAACAGGCCAACATCACGCTTTCCTCTACGGAGGCCAAACTGAATTCTCTAACAGATGGGGCACAGGAATTTTTATGGATTCAATCCATTTTCAATGACATTTGGAGGGGTTCCCAGATTCAGCCGTCGACCTTCTACATGCACAATAAGGGATTAGTTGATAAAATTGAACATTTTGGGTCCAATTCAAAAACCAAATATATTGACATGAAGGTGAAGTGGCTGAGGGAACAATCCAACTCTGGGAATATTTGAATAAATCTGATAGCTACCAATGAAATGGTTGCCGACTCACTCACAAAAGCGGCAAATAAACAAGTGTTACATCTCTTAACTTCCAGGTGCTTTGAGCTTGCATCACACCAAATTATGGGGGGGTGTTGGAATGTCATGGTGTCCTCACTGCCTCATGGTTCCTGTCATTTCTATCTTATTTTTTCTTTTCTCTTTTCTCTTTATTATTTTATTTTATTTGTTCTTCTACGCAAGATACACAACAGTCACTCAGATAATATGCGCGTCTGTCACTTTGAGCGCGCACCACACGGCGTTGGCACTTTTGCATATTCAATATAGATCTGCTACAGTCTATAGAAGTATTGCGCTCTCAGGATTCACAGAGATCTCTTCTGGGCGCCAACCTTCTTTCTCTTTTCTTTGGATCATCCTCAAGATCAAGTATCAGCGACGAGGACTTCAATCAGAAGGTTTTGGCCACCGTGCTTGACATTGGATAATTAGGTGCGATAAGCTGCTGCTAACCCAGTAGCTTTAAAGTTTTCTAATCTTCTCATCTCTGCTCAAATCTCTTCATTAGTTAAAATGTCCTTATTAGCTCAAACAGTGGTTGCCTGCTGAACATCTCCTATCTCTATGTGCCCTTGAGTCTCTTTATCTACTCTAGCTTGGGTATGAGCATCCCTGAACTCCAGTTGTGATATCAATTTAACTTGTCTAACCATCTTGTTTAGTTTTCTGATTTTAAATATATTAATGCTTCAATATTGAAGGATCAGTTGAAAAGTCATAGTCTTAACCAAGGATGACCATATCAAACATGTTCTGGCTGAGTGCCATGATAACTGCTCATCTGTTCATTTGTCTGCTGATAGAACCTTGTATAAGGTTAAAAAAACTGCTTGGTGGGTTAATTGGAGAGACTCCACTATACAGTATGTCACCAGTTGTTAAACTTGTCAGAAGTCCAACAGGACTACTGGGAAACGGTTTGGACTACTGCAAAAGATTGCTGAACCCAAAAAAAGATGGGAAATCATCAATATGGACTTTGTGACTGGAATACCACCAGGAGGAGCCTATTCCTACAACTCATTCTTAGTCATTTTGGATAGGTTCTCCAAGAAATCAAAGTTCCTACCTAATCACAAGGAAGACACCGCTAGGGAAGTTGCCCTATTATTTTGGAACAGACGCATTGCTGATGTTCGAGTTCCCAAGATTATTATCAGTGACAGAGATCCTAAATTCACCTCTGAGTTCTGGAGGAACCTACACGATATGCTTGGAGACACCTTAGCTTTCTCTACCGCTTATCACCCTCAGACGGATGGATTAGCTGATAGGATGATTCAGACCCTGGAAGACATGCTCAGGAGATTCTGTTGCTTTGGAATAGAATACAAGAATTCTGATGATTATTGCCACAATTGGGTTAGCCTTTTACCTGCACTGGAGATGGCCTACAACAGTAGCAAGCACCCTACCACTAAGGAAGCACCTTACATACTGGAAAGAGGATGGATTCCTAGATTACCCAAGGATAACCTTAACCACCAGCTAACCAATATTCACCCTTCATCACTTGATTTCAAAATTATGATTGATGAAGCAAACAAAAATGCTGTGAAGTGTGTCCAGGATGCTGTGGAGTATAACCAGCAAAGGTGGGATAAAACCCACAAGGAACCTGATTTCAAGATTTTTGATCAAGTCTTGATCTCTACCACTAACTTTACCAATTTTGATGGAAATAGGAAGCTTAGACCAGCTTTTGTTGGACCTTTCACCATTAATAAACTTCATGGTAAAAATGCTGTGGAATTAATCCTCAGTGATGGGCTTTCTAGGAAACATCCAGTCTTCCCAGGAAGCCTCATCAAACACTACCACCCAAGGAATGGAGAACATACTCCTTCACCTGCACTACCTGTTACAGAAGAACCTGAAAAGGAGAAAGGTTAAATTAGCAAGATCCTTAAGGATAAGAAAGATAGGATCAATGGAAAAGACGTCAGACTCTACCTGGTTAGATACAAGGGAGAATCAGCTGATAAAGATGAATGGTTGCCTGAAAATAATATCCCTGACGGACCTATACACCTGAGGAACTACAGAGCCAACAGGACGCATTAGCTCAAATTATTTTTCAGATATAGACATATCTTGGAGCGGGGGAATGTCAGCTTGCTACTATGTACAGAGCAAGACTGTCAAATAGTAACACAAACTATGAAAAATATAAATACCTCAATTAACAAAATAAGGAGTGAGAAAACCATGAATATTATTACAGGAATAAATTCCTCACCCAAAATTAGGTAGGGTCACTCACTGACCCCACCCTTGAATTCCAAGTCCTTATATTTTTAAAATAATTAAAAGGAAAGTACTAAAAATTACAACACCTGTATGGCACTTTTTGGCCATTCTAACATTTCACACTTATTGTCACATACAGGGTTTACACCTAAAATTCATCATAATTGAGGTGTTTTGTATATTTTAGGAGTTACACGCAGAAATGTGTTATGTCACAATTCCCGCGCGCAGCCCCGCATCATTACATAACCCTACGTACCAGCAGCAGCAGGTTCCCGCGTACTAGAGACCCGCGCGCAGCTGATTCTGCCACGCACGCAGCTGATCCTACCCCGCGCGCATCTGTACTAACTGATCCCCGCGCCTGGATCAGTTGTGACTAATCTGACAACCAGGTGCCGCTCAGAAGAGCTACAACCCAGTTGGGGTTGCCTAACATATGTAACAAACAGACATATGCATTACTAATGATCTAAAAAGATCAAAACTTAAATAAAATTAATGAAAATTAAGTTTTATACATTTTTTAATAATAAATCAAAGATCAAAGACCACCACGTAATTCACTGATGTTGGTCTTTGAAGACCACAAAACACTACAAGAAGTGTTCATTAAAATTTTTAAAAATTATCTACATGATCAGAAGATGACTGAAAATCATTAAACATCCACATTTGCACTCTTTAAAGCAATATCAATAATACAAATGAAGGATGAGTACAGAATGATCAAATTTACGCCATAACAGATTAACAGATCCTGTGGCTAAAATAGTACAGAAATCCAGCAGATCTAAGAACAGCTGATTGACAGCACCAAGCGAACGTGATAATTTTGCCCTGACTGGCTTTCCAGCCTCAGCCCACAATCAGAACCCTCTCTACGTGCGCTGAGAAGACCAAAATCACCCCAAAAAGGTATTTATACAGACCTCTTTGGATCCAGAAGAAGTTAATCAGTTTACCAGGAATTTATTTATTATCAATCAGACACCGTGTCATTGTTAATCAATTGCTTATATGAAGATAAGCAAGTGATTTATAACTTAGTCTGCCGTAGTATTATTTACCTATATTAACCAATAAACCATTGAGTTTTAGTCAAGAAATCTACCCCATCTGCTCTGAAACCCTTCCAATTATTCCAGGATTTTTGTGATAAAAGTTCTCAGAGAGTGTGTTACCCTTCCTGTCTAGGCCATTTGTGCTGTTAAGCCTGGCCACTAGTGGAATAAGTCCTTTCTAAGGCACCCATCTTTATTCCAAGGTTCTTAAACTGCCTAAGGAGGCCCCTTGAAGAGAGGTTGCTTTTCTGTAAAGATCCCCAGTAGTATAATACTGTGGCCCCTCTTTTATATTATATTGAAAACCATTTACCACCAAACCAATTAAACCTTGCAACTGCTCTTATTAAATCATTTAATTGAGCTTCTAAGCATTTATTATTGGAATAATAATTATTATTATCATTCCAGCATTATTATAACTCTCTGTAGCTAAAGGATTGCAAGGTTCCTGGTATCAGAGAACTGACTGGGGGGCTGGTCAATCAGTCAAAGGGGTGGCAGTCAATTGGACCATCAATTGGTCAAAGGGGGGGCTGGTTGATTGCCCCATCAATTGTTCAAAGGGGGGGCAGTAAATTGGTCAAAGGGGGGGCTGTTCAATTGTTCAAAGGGGGGGGGCTGTTCAATTGGCCCCCTGATCAATCAAAGGGGGGGCAGTCAATTGGCCCATTGATTGGTCAAAGGGGGGGCGGTTGATTGGCCCATCACTTGGTCAAAGGGGGGGCAGTCAATTGGCTCATTGATTGGTCAAAGGGGGGGCGGTCAATAGGCCCATTGATTGGTAAAAGGGGGGGCCGGTAAATTGGCCCCCTGATTGATCAAAGGGGGGGCCAGTCAATTGGCCTGTTGGTTGGTCAAAGGGGGGGCGGGCAGGTCAATTGGCCTGTTGGTTGGTCAAAGGGGGGGCCGTTCAATTGGCCTGGGGGTTGGTCAAAGGTGGGGGGGTCAATTGGCCTGTTGGTTGGTCAAAAGGGGGGCAAGGGAGGAATAAAGGGCATAGTGGTTAGCAAAAGTGCAACAAGGGGGGGGTGGATTTAGAGGGAGGGGGGAGGGCATACAGGGGTGGGCTGGAAACAAACATGGGAGAGGAAATTTGGGTGTGTTAGCAAGGAAATCAAGAAGGCAGTTGAGATAAGGAGACTGACCTGGAGATGGAGACATTGATGTTTGGTTGGTGGGTGTGGTGAGCCTGTTGTTGGTGGTTATTGGTTGAGTACAATGAGTGGTGAGGAGGAGGAGGGTTATTGGTGAGTCCAATGACTGCGAGAGGAGTAGGAGGAGCGTGGTGTAGGGGGTGACTGGGGTCCACTTTTGGGTTACTGAAAAGATCAATTTTCTGGCTTGGTAGAAGATCTCCAAGGCTTGAGGGTGAGAAGGATGTGGAGCTGTGGATGGGTGTTTTGCATTTGATGGGGTGTGTGTGATGTGATGGAGATGTGATTTGTGTGATGCAATCAAGATGGGATTGGTATGTATTTGCTGAGATAGAGGTGTGGATGGATGTTTTGCATGTGATGGATGGTGGATGGATGATAATGGCCCCCCCCCTTTGACCAATTGATGGGCCAATCAACCGCCCCCCCCTTGATTGATCAGGGGGCCAATTGACCGCCCCCCCCTTTGACCAATTGATGGGCCATTGAATTTTTGATGAAAGATTTGCATTGAGAAGGATTTATTTTGAAGTTTTGGATTGTTTAGTTGTTTTTATTGAGGAGTGGTGATGGATGATGAGTGGTTTGTGGTGTGGTGAGTGTGTGGTGTGGTGATGAGTGGTTTGGTGTGTAGTGGACTTTTGTATTGTGCTATTATATGATGAGGCTGAGATTTTGGATAGGCACATTGGCTCATCTGGAAATGGCACACTTAGCTTAGTTGTTAAAGCATGACTCACCAAGGTTGAGGTCATATGTTCAACTCCCATAGTGTACAAGACCATTTTGGCTTATAACTCTGCCACTTCCCTCAAAATGTTATACAAAAAATTGATGCCCTTATTGATCCTAACCCCAAGCGCAGCAGTTTCATGGGAGGGAACAAGATGGGAGTAGATGATTTGAAAAACATACAGAGACATGGATAGAATAGGGGTTGCAACCCTCAAAATGTTATACAATGAATTGGATCCTTTCTTTATCCTCACCTCAATCAAAGTATACGGTTGGGAGGGAACAAGATGGTAGGAGATGATTTGAAAAACATATAGAGATGTGGAAAAAATAGGGCTTGAAACCCTCAAAATTTTATGCAATGAATTGAATCTTTCCTTCATCCTCACCCCAAATGTAGTTGTCAGCCTCCTGGATTCCAAGACCCTTGCTATCCTTTAGCTACCAGAGGTGATAGAGTAAATAATAAATATATTATTTAATAAATGCAGCAAAAATCCTTAGAATACTTGGATTAAGCTTATTGCAAGGTTAAATGGTTTGGTTATTGTTTATTGTTTTGAATCAAAATTTATTATTAAATATTTATAGAGGGGCCACAATTATATTGGGGATCTTTAACACCTCTCTTCAGGGATTTCAGTATGAAAAAACGTAGTCCTGGTTACTTTGGGTTCTTTAGTTTAAAGATTATTTTACCCAAAGATAATATGTATATAAAATATATGGTGGAGTGGCAGGGCCTTGTAGCCAAGCTACCACGAAAGAGAAAGGATAATAAGACTCACTGGTATATTATTAAATCCTTTGGGTATCTGTTTGAGACGTGTACTGATGGGTTAAACCTGTATACTGGGGTTATAAGGTTGTTCAGCAGTTTTAATTGATAAAAAGAGGTTTGAGGATGGATATTACTGATCAGACATTGCCATAAATCACTTACTTATCTCTTATAAGTACTTGATTACCTTGTCACGGCGTCTGGATATGAATATTACTGGGTCTCTGCCCATCAACATCCTCAAAAGGGCTCTTTATTTATAGCTTTTGGAGTCCCAATATGGTCCTTCTGAGGGTTGTAGGTGCTCAAAGGGACAGACACTAAGGCTAGCAGGGTAACCTGAGGTATCCTGTCATATGTTCTTGGTGCTATAGCACGGTTAGCATCTAATTCCTTAGGGTATGGGAATTATTCTACCTTATAATAGACATTAGGACGTGTGAATAACACTAATCTGTCCTACTTATGTATTTATTAATTAATTATCCTTAGTAAATGTTCCCAGTAATTTAATAATTATATTAATAGACATTTCTACGGACATTTTGATGTCAAGTAATTTCTCATTATGTATTATATAACTGGAGTAAAAGTCATAATATTGATTTTACTCTTTATTTTCGAGTTCCAGTTGATTTGTTAAGATAATTACTTAAAAGTATAAATCATGAGAATTCATGTAATATTTTTACAGCATAATCTTCCTTAGTATGTCACAAGGATATTGATGTATAGCAATTCTCATAAAAGTATATTAAAGTATTTTAATACATTTTCAAAAGTTGTCATTGTCTTATTTTCAACATTCTTGGTAATTTGCATTATATTAAGTAAAAAATACTTGTAAGGATTATTTATGTATTTTTATATAATATTATGTATGTTTAGACAGTCTACTATCCACGGGAACCTTTATTACATATGTAGAAAGTTCCCATGTATGTTGTAGCCTGTTTACGCGGTACCTGAGCCTCTCAGGCCGCCTGTCACTCTGTCAGCCCGTAGTCCCGCGTCTGCGTACTTGTCAGAGGCCCGGGGCTGCGTACACGACCTCGACGGGTTGACACGGCTGTATCTCAGCCGCGCGCGGGTGCTTTGGCTGCCACGGCTGCGTGCGGAAATTGTGACAAAACACATTTCGGCCCGTAACTCCTAAAATATACACAACACCTCAATTCTGACTGAATTTTAGGTGTGAAACCTATAGGTGAAAATGTGTGTGAAATACTCAATTGGCCAAAAAGCTCAATTTTGGAGCCGTAGTATTTTGGTTTTTCTTTCCTTAATGATTTAAAAATATAAGGAGTTGGATTTCAAGGGCGGGGTCAGTGAGTGACCCTACCTAATTTTGGGTGGAGAATCCATTTCTGTAATAATATTTATGGTTTTCCTACTCCTTCTTACGTTAATTAAATTATTATTATTTTTATGTTCTTTTTGTTACTTTTGTAGCTTGCTCTGCAATAATAGCAAGCTGACAGTAGTAGGTGGATGGGAGGAGATGATTTTGGAAACATACAGAGACTGGGACAGAATGGGGCTTGTCAGCATTGGCTAAAGGGGCAATGTTTGGATTGATAGTTCATGAATTGCTTCCTCATTTCTTTGGCCAAAAGAGCCAGCCTACCTTGGTTTTATTCTTTAGTTCATTGGCTGTCAGGAGATAACCATTAAAATTAGAGGATGGAGGTTGGAAAACTTGTGTTTCATTGTTGGTTGGATCCAAAGCAAGTTTCATAGTTGGAGGTAATTTGGAGCCAGTTTACCAGGATGATGTGATCAGCTCTCTTGAGCTGACTTGAGCCTTTGGAAGCTGATGGGGGGGATTGTTGGATGTTGATTTCCTGGGGGATTGTTGCTTTTTTTTGAGTAGATTTGTGGGGGGAGGCTTGCTGACGGGCCATTTAAAAATATTAAGAGGGATGAAGGGATGAAGCAATAAATTGATGAAGCCATGTGATGAATTAATGTGATGAAAGCAGGTATGAAGCAATGAAGAAATGAAGCAATGAAGTGATGAAGCAATGAAGCAATGAGAGTGAGGATGTGATGAAAGGGGTGATGAAGCAATGAAGCAATGAAGCAATGAAGAAATGGAGAAATGGAGAAATGAAGAAATGAAGCAATGAAGCAATGAAGCAATGAAGCATTGAAGCAATTAAGCAATTAAGCAATGAAGTGATGAAGCAATGAAGCAATGAAGCAATGAGGCAATGAATCAGTGAAGCAATGAGAGAATGGATGTGATGAAAGCAATAAAGTGTTGAGAGTGATGAAGCAAGGTGAGAGTGATGAAGTGATGAGGATTGCAATGAAGCAATGAGTGTGATGAATTGTTCCAATTAGGTTTGAGGATTAAACTGGGGGTAATGATGTGTAATTACACTTGGTTAAGCTTCTGAAAGCCTTTATATACTTTACTTGAAAAAACTCACTTATTTCATGTCAACTTTGACATGTCTGATGTGAAATAAGTGGGTTTTTTGATTTTTAATGGCGGGTTTGAAATGATGGATTTGGGTTGAAATCCACCATTAAAAAATGGAGGGTTTGCTTAACATTGATATTCCCTATTTTGAAATAAACCATTTAAGGGTTATTTGTATTTCAGAAACCTGCCATTTTTAATGGTGGGTTTGGTAAAAAAAATGGGGGGTTTCTAATTGTGGTTTTTCTAACTTTGATACGCCCTATTGATCTTGGGTCCTTGAAAATTGGTTTTGAATCCAACTCTTTCACCATTTCTTTCTTTACTTCAATCCAGTCCTCTGATTTCCTTCCCAAAAAATGACTGCTGCTCTAAATCTACAGCTTCCCTCATGAAATCTTGACAATGTGATCTATTTGGAAATTCTTTTTTGGTGAAAAAGAAGTCTTTGTATTAGAAATAAAAGAAAAATCAGAATTCTTGATAAAATAAAATATTTTCTAAAGATACCACTGAATTTTTCAATTGGCAATTTTTCAAAAATTCCAGAAGAAGAATAAAACAATTTACAGGAAAACTAGAGTAAAAATACAAAAACAATCAGAAAGCCTGAAAAAACAAGCAATTATCAAATTTAATCACTTTCTCACTTATTTTTTTTGCTATTGGTGCTATTAAGTTCCTTCTAGAATTTTTTGAAGGAGCATCATCATCTTCATTTTCTTGCTTTTTTCCCTTGATTATTTCACCAGGATCTTATTCAGGAGAAGCAACATACTAATCCACAATAGTTCTAGGCCTCTTAGAAAGTTTTGAATGTAAAAATTAACAAAAAATGATACACAAAAAATAAACAAAAATGAAATGAAATGAAATCTCACTGTATTAATTAAATGCAAATCTGGAATGTCTTCATCTTTGTAATCTTCCTCTGCATCCAAATCTTGAAGCTATTCAGCTTCCGAATATTCCTCTTCAGTCATAAAATCATCCTATGTTCAAATGATTACATCCTATGTTTAAATGATGACAAGGAATCATTCAAAAATTCATTCCACATTAAGAAAAAAAAACTGTACATAAAAATTATATTTTTCCTCTGATTCCTCCTTCTTACTTCCCTTCTCCTTTTCATCTTGTGTTTCCCACTTTATTGATACCTCAATAAATACATAAAAAATTAATCATAAAAGTTGTTTTTTTTTTCAAAAAATGGTTACTGACCTTTACATTTGTTGTGATCTTCTTTGTTGGCCCTCCTCTCCTGTCAGGTTCTTCTAAATATTAAAAACCAGATGGATCTCTTGTACTTGAGGACTGAATGATTTTCTTAAAATTATTGGCTGCTCCTTTAGGTTTTCCTCTTAATTTGGATGATTGAGTTGAATTGGCCTCTTGATCATAACCAGTTGATATTTTCCTCTGTATAGCTTCTTGTTTTCACCCAGATAATATTTCTGTTCTCCAGGTGGCAACTTGTGGAATTCTTCAAATAGTTCAGTAATATATACTTTTTCATTACTGGTTTTGGATTGAAAATAAAGGGTTGGTGATTCTTCAGTTGAATCAGGGTTCAGAATTAACTGGGGAAAGAAAAATAGAAATCAATCATGAAATTCTTCACTTGGGCTTGAATGAAAATAAAAATAAAAAACTTACCAAGAAGGGGTCTTTGAAATGCCATTTAAGATGAAAATCTTCAAGTTTGAATAAGTCCTCCTTTCTGATAGCTAATTTGAATTTATGAATACATGGTATACCCATGTAAGAAAAATTATTGCAGTTGGCTAAAGTGGTGGAAGAATCAGGAACTTGATGAAATGAATGAATGATTTTGAGGCAGAAGTGACTGATTTTTCCAGAAAAATGATCTACACAGTAAAGCAAACCAATTTTTTGCTTGAATTCTTTCTGAGAGGCTTCAATAGCTCTCTCATTTATTTGGATGTGATGGAATTGTAAATTTTCTGAACTGTTATAAGGGACTTGAAAATAAGATCAAGAAATTTGGGTCCCATTCCAAATCAAGACATATCAACATAAAAACCAAAGGACTGCGTGAGGATTTTGCAAATCAGGAGTTCAACCTCACCCTTATTCCCAGTCAAACTATGATCGCAGACTCCCTCACAAAGGCCTCCTCTCTGAGATCTTTAGAGTCCCTCCAGAAGATGGTATTCTCCACTCCAAGAGACCTCTTGGATTAGCCGCCTTACCATTCACGCGGGGTGTTAAGAATACTAAGAATAAATTCCTTCCTTCTACCTCAAAACTCTACGCGGCGCGCGCACTCCTTGAGGACGGGGAACAACTCACCTCCCCCAGGGGAGAGGCTCTCAACTCCTGATGGAGTTCTCTCTTCCTGGTCGTGAGGAGATTTTCTTCCTTATGACTTCTTGGATGATAGTTATTTCCTTAGTCTATTTCCTTTTCTATTCTTCAGTTATTTCTTAATTCCGTTTCCTATTTTCTAGTCTTCTTTCATTCATTCTCATCTTCATTCTGTTTCTATTCACTTTGTCTCACCCACTCCAACTCGACTCATTCCTCACCCTCCAATCACCAAACTTGTCTTGACTCTAACTCTCAACCTCCTCAAGACTTCAATCTAGCCTCTCTCCATCAGAATTGTTGCCTGGTAAGAGCCTCCTCGTCAAGATCATACAAGTCCAACAAAATCTGATCTCCTCAGAACCCTGGCCGTAGTTCTCTGTCTGCATCGCTACGTCTCATCTGTTCTCCATTTGCTCTTCCATCCTTATCTGTCCTGAAGATAGTCAGACGGTTGGTATTCTTTTCTCATTTTCCTCTTTCTTCTCTATTTTCTTTTCTCAAGCTTGTTCTTCATTTCTCTGATGCTTTAACCCTCAGCCTGCTGGTTTCTAGTCATAAGAAATTCAATCCTCAACTTAACACGGTTAAAAGCCAAAGGAATACTCTACCTATACAAAAATGAACAAACCAGCGGGGGCCAACGACTACTTCCATCAAGTCGCCCTTAAAGCTTTGGTCAATGCCATTCCTCCCTTAAATGACAATAACTACTCTATCTGGAGAGACAAAATGATGATGCTTTTCAACCTCAAGGATATTAAAGATGTCATAACTAGAAACTCAGGACAACTACCTGTCAAGCAAGAGTGGGAAATACGTGCAATCATCTTATCCAAGCTCAATAGTATCACTCACGCAAATGTGGTCAATGCTACAAACATCTCGTCTTCTAAGCTTCTCTGGGCGGAAATCACTCGTCAATTTGCCTCATCGGAAATGGCAAATAGGGCCCAAATCTTCAATCAATTTCTCCATGCTCCCTTCAATGAACAGGCAATCAAAGGATTTATAACTGAAACCCGGAAAACTCTCACTCGTATGGCTGACGTTGGGATCGAGTTACCAAAGGATATCTTAGCATACCTTGTATTATTCAAGTTTCCCCCCATCCTAGAGAACCTCAAGCAACAAATAATGCATGTAGAAAAATACCTGACAGTAGATGTAGTCTTCAACCACCTAACCCAATACAATAACAAACAAAAAGCACAGTCGAAAACAGTCAAAACCACTCTGGACGTCACCTTACTCACAACAAAGAGCAGAACAGAAAAAGACGATAAAAAGATTTGAATCCGATGTAAGGAAGGCTATCACAACCAAAATGCACCTCACCCAGAATCCTTGTGTTTCCATCTACATCCTCAAATTGCGCCAGGATGGTGGGTCAAACAGCAAAATTAACGGAAGAATAGAATTAAGAAAGGACCAACCATAAATTACCACGCTCTCCTCACTCTCTGGATTAATGCCAACAATACTCCACATCTTCTTTTGGATTCCGGCGCGAATATTCATATATTTAACAACCTCAAATATTTCTCCTCAATTAATCTTCAAGATGAGCCAGAAGAAATTAAGACAGGCAAACTCAAAGCAAACCTCGAAATACGAGGAATGGGTACAGTTCGCCTGGAATGGAACAAATCTGTTATAACTCTCAAGGACTGTGTGTACGTACCGGATATAGTTGTTAATCTGATCAGCCCTGGACTCCTGGCGGAAAAGGGATGCAGCCTTTATCAAGAGCAAGATTGGTTCTCCATCACCCAAGATAGCAAAACAGTTCTGAAGGGCCTGATACGGGACAACTTATTTGTTATAGAGAAACCTCGAATTGCAGGTAATAATCTCTCTGTTAATCTGATGAACCAATCAACCAATTCGACCTCCACCAAAATGAGTTTGCTATTGGACTTTCACAAGATGTACGGACATGTGTCAATATCAACTCTCAAGCCCATCCTGAAAGGCCGCTTCGGGAAGGAAGAATTGGACAGATTCCAATGCAAGAGTTGTGTTAAGAGCAAGACCACGAAATCACCTTTCTCGTCCACTTCAACTCTAGCTTTGAAACCTCTTGAAAGGATCCATCTCAACCTAATTGGACCAATCACCCCTCATTCTAAAGAAGGTCATCGTTATGTCTTAACTCTAATCGACAACTTCACCGGATATCTTGCCACGTTCCCTCTGCTATCTAAAGAAGAAACCCCAGACGTCATCATCAATGTTCTTGAGATTGAGTATAAAAGGTTGGGTTACTACCCGACAGAAATTTTTTCAGACAAAGGGACTGAATTCACCAACAAGACGTTGAAATACTTTGCATGTTCAAAACACATCAAACTATTAACATCTGAGCCTTATCACTCCCAACACAACGGTCGAGCAGAACGGGCCAACCAAACTATCATTGAGTCAGCTCAAGCTACATTCTCATTGACACAATTGCCAAAATACTACTGGAATATTGTAATTTGAAGCTGCTGTTTCATGTTGAATCAAATTCCCATGGAAGGTAATAACCGATCCCCTTGGGAGCTTATGTTCAAAAAGGAACTCCCTACTAACTATTTGAAACCCTTAGGATCATCCGTTATCTATCTAAGAAACTGTGTGCAGAGAGGGAGAAAGTTTGATGAAAAAGGGCTGGAAGGAATCTTAGTTGGGTTCAATCCCACTTTTCATTCTTTTCTTGTCTTAAGCTCATCTGGTGCTATTTGTGAAACCAAACATGTTCAGTTCCTCAAGAATCATCTTTCCGAATTTCCCCTCCTCGAAACACCAGGCCTCAATATATTCTCCCAAGGAAGCTCAGAAGCAAACCAATCCAACTTCTCTTCAGCAGACAAACAATACAAATTTTGGGACTCTCATAACAATCTTACCAAATCCGATACAGAATCAGAACACAAAGAAGCTGACCGCGTAAGCTCTCCATCTCCAACTCGATTGATATCTCCCAAACCGGTTGTTCCATCCATACCTCAAAGACCAAGACGCGAGGTTAGAAAGCCTCAGCAATACGGTTTCCATCATTACTATGAGCTGCCGTCCTACAAAGCTGCGCGGAAATGCCCTGAATGGCCAAAGTGGAAAAAGGCCTCGGAAGACAAATTGGAATCTATAGAATCACAAGAAGTATGGGAAGAATACTACAGAACACCTGATAACATTTTAAACACTATGTGGATCTTTAAAGTTAAGGAGAACTGCCATGGCAAACCAGTCAAGTACAAAGCCCAGCTTTGCGTCCAAGGTTTCAATCAAGTTCAAGGAGTCAACTATAACAAAACTTGGGCGCCAACTGGGAATATTGGCTCACTCCGACTGGCTCTTCTATATGGCTTAAAAGAAAAGATGAAATTTACACAATTTGACGTTAAGGGTGCGTTCTTACATGCACCCCTGGACAAAACTGTCATCATAAGAACTCCAGAAGGATCTAATCAAAAGTCTCCATATCTGAAGTTGAAGAAATCGTTATATGGTCTGAAGCAGTCCCCCAAGAATTGGTATGAGACCTTAACAGCCTGGATCAAATCTCAAGACTTTCAAGAGTCAACCAGCAACCCATGTCTATACATTAACAGCAAAACAAAGGAGATCATTTATTTCCACGTAGATGATCTGATACACGTAGGTCATTCTAATCTTTTCAAATCTAACTTTCTGGACCAATTCAAGAACTCATCCTGTCATCCGCCCAACACAATACTTGGAATGCTTATGGAAATTGAAGACAACAGAATTCTCTTAAGTCAACCTAATCACATAACCCACGGTCTCAAAGAATTAGGCCTACTATTGTGCAAGGAAGTACAAACCCCACTAACTCAAAATCTTCACCTCAAGCCCGCCTCAGACAATGATCACGCTCAGTTCTGCCAACTAAATATCAATTACCGGTCCGCTACAGGACTACTCAATCATCTATTGCAGTATACTTGGCCAGATATCTCGTTTGCGGTCTCAAGCCTGTCTAGATTTAACGCCAAACCTGGTATGAACCACTGGAGGGAGGTTTGAAAGGTATGGAAATATCTCAAGAAGACTCAAGATTTCAAGCTCACTATTAAATACAATCCGAACCAAGATGCACTCTCCAGCTTTAGCAATGCAACGTGGGGAGACAACCCTACTTTCTGAAAGTCTCAAATGGGGTATATAATCCTTCATTATGGAAGCCCGGTCATCTGGAACTCTACTAGGCAGCAAAATATCACTTACTCTTCCACGGAATCCGAATTAAATGAGTTACTCAACTGCTAACTTGAACTCAAATGGGTGAAACATCTCGTTGGCGAAATCACGCACGCTCCGGAATTGAAACCTTCTTTATACATCGACAATAAGGGACTTGAAAATAAGATCAAGAAATTTGGGTCCCATTCCAAATCAAGACATATCAACATAAAAACCAAAGGACTGCGTGAGGATTTTGCAAATCAGGAGTTCAACCTCACCCTTATTCCCAGTCAAACTATGATCGCAGACTCCCTCACAAAGGCCTCTTCTCTGAGATCTTTAGAGTCCCTCCAGAAGATGGTATTCTCCACTCCAAGAGACCTCTTGGATTAGCCGCCTTACCATTCACGCGGGGTGTTAAGAATACTAAGAATAAATTCCTTCCTTCTAGATCAAAACTCTACGCGGCGCGCGCACTCCTCAAGGACAGGGAACAACTCACCTCCCCCGGGGGAGAGGCTCTCGACTCCTGACGGAGTTCTCTCTTCCTGGTCCTGAGGAGAGTTTCTTCCTTCTGACTTCTTGGATGATAGTTATTTCCTTAGTCTATTTCCTTTTCTATTCTTCAGTTATTTCTTAATTCTGTTTCCTATTTTCTAGTCTGCTTTCATTCATTCTCATCTTCATTCCTTTTCTATTCACTTTGTCTCACCCACTCAAACTCAACTCATTCCTCACCCTCCAATCACTGAACTTGTCTTGACTCCAACTCTCAACCTCCTCAAGACTTCAATCGAGCCTCTTTCCATCAGAATTGTTGCCTGGTAACAGCCTCCTCCTCAAGATCATACAAGTCCGACAAAATCTGATCTCCTCAGAACCCTGGCCGTAGTTCTCTGTCTGCATCGCTACGTCTCATCTGTTCTGCATTTGCTCTTCCATCCTTATCTGTCCTGAAGATAGTCAGACCGTTGGTATTTTTTTCTCATTTTCCTCTTTCTTCTCTATTTTCTTGTCTCAAGCTTGTTCTTCATGTCTCTGATGCTTTAACCCTCAGCCTGCTGGTTTCTAGTCATAAGAAATTCAATCCTCAACTTAACATGAACTAAATTAGAAAAGATTAACCTTAAATTCACAGCTACAGAGCTGTGGACACGGCTCTGTACATGGCTCAATGGGCCGTGTGGCACCCTACACAACTCAAATGAGCCATCTGGTATGCTACGCGGCTCAAATGGGCCATGTGCATTCTTCACGGCTCAAATGGGCCGTGTGGCATGCTCAACAGCTTAAATAGGCCATGTGACATTCTACACGGCTCGAATGGGCTGTGTGGCATGCTACACGTCCCATGTGGGTTGTATGGCACGCTAAGCAACTACAATCAAGTTGTGTAGCCTCTACTAAATCATAAATAATGAATAATTAATAATTAATAATTAATTATAAATTATAAACCATAAACTAAAAACTATAAATAATAAATTATATATAATAAATAATGAATAATGAATAATGAATAATAAATAATAAATAATAAATAATAAATAATAAATAATAAATAATAAATAATAAATAATAAATAATAAATAATAAATAATAAATAATAAATAATAAATAATAAATAATAAATAATAAATAATAAATAATAAATAATAAATAATAAATAATAAATAATAAATAATAAATAATAAATAATAAATAATAAATAAAATAAATAAATAATAAATAATAAATAATGAATAATAAATAATGAATAATAAACAATAAATAATATATAATATATAATATATAATAAATAATAAATAATAAATAATAAATAAGAAATAATAAATAGTAAATAGTAAATAATAAATAATAAATAATAAATAATAAATAATAAATAATAAATAATAAATAATAAATAATAAATAATAAATAATAAATAATAAATAATAAATAATAAATAATAAATAATAAATAATTAATAATTAATAATTAATAATAATTAATAATTAATAAATAATAAATAATAAATAATAAATAAAAAATAATAAATAATAAATAATACATAATACATAATACATAATAAATAATAAATAATAAATAATAAATAATAAATAATAAATAATAAATAATAAATAATAAATAATAAATAATAAATAATAAATAATAAATAATAAATAATAAATAATAAATAATAAATAATAAATAATAAATAATAAATAATAAATAATAAATAATAAATAATAAATAATAAATAATAAATAATAAATAATAAATAATAAATAATAAATAATAAATAATAAATAATAAATAATAAATAATAAATAATAAATAATAAATAATAAATGATAAATAATAAATAATAAATAATAAATAATAAATAACAAATAACAAATAACAAATAATAAATAATAAATAATAAATAATAAATAATAAATAATAAATAATAAATAATAAATAATAAATAATAAATAATAAATAATAAATAATTAATAATTAATAATTAATAATTAATAATTAATAATTAATAATTAATAATTAATAATTAATAATTAATAATTAATAATTAATAATTAATAATTAATAATTAATAATTAATAATTAATAATAAATAATTAATAATAAATAATAAATAATAAATAATAAATAATAAATAATAAATAATAAATAATAAATAATAAATAATAAATAATAAATAATAAATAATAAATAATAAATAATAAATAATAAATAATAAATAATAAATAATAAATAATAAATAATAAATAATAAATAATAAATAATAAATAATAAATAATAAATAATAAATAATAAATAATAAATAATAAATAATAAATAATAAATAATAAATAATAAATAATAAATAATAAATAATAAATAATAAATAATAAATAATAAATAATAAATAATAAATAATAAATAATAAATAATAAATAATAAATAATAAATAATAAATAATAAATAATAAATAATAAATAATAAATAATAAATAATAAATAATAAATAATAAATAATAAATAATAAATAATAAATAATAAATAATAAATAATAAATAATAAATAATAAATAATAAATAATAAATAATAAATAATAAATAATAAATAATAAATAATAAATAATAAATAATAAATAATAAATAATAAATAATAAATAATAAATAATAAATAATAAATAATAAATAATAAATAATAAATAATAAATAATAAATAATAAATAATAAATAATAAATAATAAATAATAAATAATAAATAATAAATAATAAATAATAAATAATAAATAATAAATAATAAATAATAAATAATAAATAATAAATAATAAATAATAAATAATAAATAATAAATAATAAATAATAAATAATAAATAATAAATAATAAATAATAAATAATAAATAATAAATAATAAATAATAAATAATAAATAATAAATAATAAATATTAAATATTAAATAATAAATATTAAATAATATATAATATATAATATATAATAATAATAAATAATAAATAATAAATAATAAATAATAAATAATAAATAATAAATAATAAATAATAAATAATAAATAATAAATAATAAATAATAAATAATAAATAATAAATAATAAATAATAAATAATAAATAATAAATAATAAATAATATATAATAAATAATAAATAATAAATAATAAATAATAAATAATAAATAATAAATAATAAATAATAAATAATAAATAATAAATAAAAAACAATAAATAATTAATAATTAATAATTAATAATTAATAATTAGTAATTAATAATAATTAATAAATAATAAATAATAAATAATAAATAATAAATAATAAATAATAAATAATAAATAATAAATAATAAATAATAAATAATAAATAATAAATAATAAATAATAAATAATAAATAATAAATAATAAATAATAAATAATAAATAATAAATAATAAATAATAAATAATAAATAATAAATAATAAATAATAAATAATAAATAATAAATAATAAATAATAAATAATAAATAATAAATAATAAATAATAAATAATAAATAATAAATAATAGATAATAGATAATAAATAATAAATAATAAATAATAAATAATAAATAATAAATAATAAATAATAAATAATAAATAATAAATAATAAATAATAAATAATAAATAATAAATAATAAATAATAAATAATAAATAATAAATAATAAATAATAAATAATAAATAATAAATAATAAATAATAAATAATAAATAATAAATAATAAATAATAAATAATAAATAATAAATAATAAATAATAAATAATAAATAATAAATAATAAATAATAAATAATAAATAATAAATAATAAATAATAAATAATAAATAATAAATAATAAATAATAAATAATAAATAATAAATAATAAATAATAAATAATAAATAATAAATAATAAATAATAAATAATAAATAATAAATAATAAATAATAAATAATAAATAATAAATAATAAATAATAAATAATAAATAATAAATAATAAATAATAAATAATAAATAATAAATAATAAATAATAAATAATAAATAATAAATAATAAATAATAAATAATAAATAATAAATAATAAATAATAAATAATAAATAATAAATAATAAATAATAAATAATAAATAATAAATAATAAATAATAAATAATAAATAATAAATAATAAATAATAAATAATAAATAATAAATAATAAATAATAAATAATAAATAATAAATAATAAATAATAAATAATAAATAATAAATAATAAATAATAGATAATAGATAATAAATAATAAATAATAAATAATAAATAATAAATAATAAATAATAAATAATAAATAATAAATAATAAATAATAAATAATAAATAATAAATAATAAATAATAAATAATAAATAATAAATAATAAATAATAAATAATAAATAATAAATAATAAATAATAAATAATAAATAATAAATAATAAATAATAAATAATAAATAATAAATAATAAATAATAAATAATAAATAATAAATAATAAATAATAAATAATAAATAATAAATAATAACTAATAAATAATAAATAATAAATAATAAATAATAAATAATAAATCATAAATAATAAATAATAAATAATAAATAATAAATAATAAATAATAAATAATAAATAATAAATAATAAATAATAAATAATAAATAATAAATAATAAATAATAAATAATAAATAATAAATAATAAATAATAAATAATAAATAATAAATAATAAATAATAAATAATAAATAATAAATAATAAATAATAAATAATAAATAATAAATAATAAATAATAAATAATAAATAATAAATAATAAATAATAAATAATAAATAATAAATAATAAATAATAAATAATAAATAATAAATAATAAATAATAAATAATAAATTGTAAATTTTGAATTATAAATTATAAATTATATGGAGTTGTGTATGGGCCCCCACGCGTTGAGAGGCCCTACAAGACTCCCACACGACTGGAGCTTTGAATTTAACATCACCCATTAGAAAATGAGCCAATAGATGAATTAAACAAACCTTGGATATAAGAATGGAGGCCTTCTATTCCTGAAGTATTTTTACTCCTGGAGTGAAATTGTTGGTTGGCCAAGTAAGAGAAAAATGATTTTTTTGGGGAGCCAAATTTTAAATAGTTAGTCTGACACAGGGGGATTGCAGCAAAGAGATATTTTGGTGAAATTTTAAAGATATATTGATTCAGGTTTGGAATAGACCAACTGAATCCATTTTTTACGGAAACACTTCCATTCATCTTCAAATTTGAATTTCTTGCCTCAATGTGTTTGAATAATAATTTTGAAAATATTCCAGAGAAAATGAAGATGATTCAAAAAATGGGAGATCCTCTCAATGGAACTAATGAATTATTTTTCCTGGTATGACACAATGAACCTGAGTTCTTGATTTTCCAAAATTTCATGAAGTCGAGTGAGGGCCCATTCATAGTTCTCTTTTTTTCTCTTGAGATAAAAAGAAGAAAAAAACTGGTAAAGTTCTGGAACATTTTTTTACCCCAACAATATGAATTAGGGACATTTCAAACTTTTTTATTTTATATTTGCTTTTGATTATTAGACAATTAGGGAAGATTTTGAGAATTTTCATTGAATCAGGGTTTGAAATGAATAAAGAGGTGATTTTTCCATCTCTATTGTTCTGTTTTTTTGGAAAAAAGAAGAATTCCCAAGTTCCAGTATAAGGGCTTCAATAGGAGAATTGCCATCATTAGTTTTTTTTTGGATTTTGTATATTTTATTGTCAATAGTATTGAGATTGGTATGGAAAGGGGATGAGGAGGCTTGTATAAGACAGTTCAGAATTTCAAAGGGGGGAACCCCAGATTTGGTTCAATTTTCAACATTCTCCTGTTGCTTCCCTTGAATTCTTTTTGAATTGGATGAGTTGAAGGATCACTTGAATGTGGATTGTTGTGGTCTTGATAATAACCATAACTCAATTTGTTTGAAGAATTGTCAGATAATCTCAAAGGACAAATGGCCTTTCTTGACTTTGCCAACCACTTGGTATCTTTTCCAGGTATATAAACCACATATTTATCACATTTATATGTTTATTTAAATTTTTCCAATTGGATACTTTGGTAGATATGGCATATACATGGTAATATGCCCATGATTGAATGGCATCAAGTATCTTTTCCTTTCAAATATATAATGGTTTAGGATGAGGGGCCAGAGGATTTGGACCAGAATTTTTAGAAGATGAGGAAGGTGCAAGAGGATTTGAATCACTAGTTTGATTGGATAAGATAATGGAGGATGGGCCTAGTAAAAAATTTTTGAAAATTGGGTGGATTTTTTATTGAGCCATTGTGAAAGGATAATTTCTTTTTAAAAAATGAAGTGAAGATAGGATTTGATAATTCAGATATATATTGAGAAGAAATTTAGTAAAAAATGGTATTCAGAGACTTGATATGCGATGGAAATTATTCTCTTGGAAGTATCTATTGAGGTGTATTGATTAGATGAAGATTTCAGTTTAAAAATTGATAATTTTCCCAAACTGCTTTTGAGGAGATAAATAATTGGATTTTTGACAGAAGATTTGAATTTAGGATGATTGATTTTGTATTTTTTGAGTGTTGAGTTTTTTTTATTTAGGTGTGATGATGAATTATGAGTGGTTTGTGGTGTGGTGAAGGTGTGGTGTGGTGATGTGTGGTGTGGTGTGGTGTGGTATGCCGTGGTGTGGTGTGCTGTGGTATGGTGGGGGGTGATGGGTTGGTGGAAAATTTGAAGGTGGAGGTTTATGAGATGATTGCAATTCTCCAAGCTGGGTGGAGGTCCCAAGAAAAAATTCAAATTAATATTGAATTTATGCATGCTGAAAAGCTCAAAAAAGGGGGGCAGAACCCAAAAGGGTTTTATTGCGACGCTTCTTTGTTTTGGTTTTTGAGTCACAAGAAGTTCCTCAAAAATTACCAAAGAATAATTTTTGGAAAGCTTTAAAAAATAAGTCAAAATATGAAGCTTCAAATATTTAAAGTCATCTTGTATTTTTTCATTGAAAAAAAATCAAAAAAGGATAAATAACAAAAGACCATCCATTTTCTTTTGAATTACTTTGATTATGATATATAATTTGGGGGGTAAAACATGTGACAAGCCTTAAGAATATTTTTTAGCTTCATTTTTTTATAATATTCTGATTTTCTCAAAAAAAAATTGAGGGAAAGTTTGATGCCAGATGTGAAAAAAAACATTGCAATGGATGTGTTATTTTTATGTGTTTTCACATTGGATTCAATTTTTGAAGGCCAAAAATAGATCCAAAACATCCCAAAAAAAATGTTAAAAATCCCTTCAGTTTTTTGATCAAATTTCCAAGATCTCAAATAACCAAAAAAAAATCAAGAGGCAAGGAAAAGGATCCAAAAGCGCATTGAGCAATTTGAATTTTTGAATGATTATTTCAAGGTGTAATTTTAAATCCATAAAATCCAAAGAAAAAAAATTTGAAAGCTCTTTGATTTTTGTTATCAACTTTTCAAGAGCTGAAATAACCAAAAAAGATTCATTCAAAAGGCACAGAAAATGATGCAAAAATGCAATGAGGATTTTGGTTTTTTTGATTTTTTGAATGAATTTTTGAGGGTGCTCTAGTGCCCCCAAACTCACCAAAGATTTTCTTTGAGGGTTTCAAACACCATGCTAAAGGTTTTCATTTTCAAAATTCAAAAAAAAAATCTTGAAAACCCTGCAAAATAAAGTATTTTTCTGTGTGGGAGTTGCATTGTGCAGACATCAAAACCCTGTGATTTGAAGGTTTTTTCCCAAGAGAAGAGTAATGCCCTTACTAAATTCCAAAATATTTCAAGATAATCCAGGCATATATTTCCCATTTTAATCAATTTCTTAATCAGAGCCATCACTAGCACCAGAGACAGTTCCTTTGGCTACACCTACTGGTAGATGCAGCCCTTTTTTCCATGGTGATTGGAAGAATTTACACTTTTCATGCTTCAGATGCAAAAAGTTATTTTCCCAGATTGCTTTCAAATAATTATTTTGGTGCCACTTGATTTACTAAAATCAAGGAATTCAATGGTTGGCCAATGGCTTACTTAAGGATCATCATCATTTTAAAACAAAAATGCAAGAAGCTGATTTGGAATGCTATTGTAACTTTTTCAGCCAGAAAACCCACTTGACCTGCGGGATTCTTGCTTAAATTTCATGTTTCAATGTTTAATTCATTCTGGGATCACAGATCAGAGAGTTCTCAAAAATTGAATTATAATATCAATCACCCCAATTATATTTCAAAATGTGGAAATAATGTTGAATAAGCTTATCCTCATTTTGTAAGATTTGATAAAACAGTGGAGGTTGAAATAATCAATAGGAACTTGGTCCCTGAAGAAGAATAAAATTATGCTATAAATTAATCAAATTTGTGCAAAATTAATCTTCTAAATAATAGACAGAAGCATTTATTTGAACTCATATTCAATGTGTGAAGTTCTTCTCAACCCTATTAATTCTGTATTTATGGTCCTGGTGGGTCTAGAAAAACCATTTTGTATGAATTCTTTCTGGCTTCTATGAGATAAAAAGGTAGAATAACTCTTTAATTTGCTGAAAGTAGCATATCTGAAATGAATCTTCCGAATGGAAGAACCACTCATCTCACATTTGGAATTCCCTTGAAGTTGAACCACCACTATTTTTTAAGAATATCAATGTATTCTCAAAATTTTGAAGCTCTCAAAAGGGCTTCTATGTTAATCTGAGATGAAGCACCTATGAATCATAGGCATCCTCTTGACTTGGTTGACAGACTACTTCAAGATTCCATGGACTTGAATATGAATTTTGGAGGAAAATTAAATGTTCCTGTTGTTTAATTTAGGCAAATACTATCTTTTTGTCAAAAGGATACACATTTTTAAATAGTTTGTGCTAGTTTTTTAAATTCTGGCCACTGTAGATGTTTTCAAGTTTTTCACCTCAGTTCAAATATTATTATTTTAGGTGATCCTGGTCATCAAAATTCCTTACTTGCTGTTGGTGATGGTCTGAATTTCATAAAAGAATCAAATATAATACTTCTCCCTCAACACATGGTTATTCATGAAAATAATGGAGACCAAGTTTTAGAAATATCATTCAATATTTTCTTCCCAAACTTACAAAACCACTTACTTGATACCACTTAACTGATTGATTGTGTTATTATATGTTTCAAGAATACCTCAGTATTCAAGATAAAAGCATAACTTGTAAATTCACCTCCTGTAATTGAGGAAAATAATCTCATGAAGCTTTACTTACTCCATGATTTTGTTGAGGATGACACTCAAAATTTTTACCAACAATAGTTCATCAATTCATTATTTCTTCCAAATTTTCCTCATCATATAGCTTAAATCAAAAAGGAGAAGAGGGTTCCATTCCAGAGGTACCCTTGATTTCTGAACCAGACAGAAATGGTCTTATTTTCAAAATGAATTTCAAACAGTTCCCAGGAAATATGGCAGTCTCATTTACAACTAAAAAAAATCACAAGTTCTGATGGTTTTAAATGTTGGGATTTATCTTCAAGATCCAGTTTTCACCCATAGGAAGTTATATGTTGCATTTTCAAGGTGTAGTAGATCTAGAAATTTAACAACACTGGTGATTTCACAGAAACCCAAAAAAAATATTTCATTTCAAACTGACAACATTCTTTACAATGAGGTTTTTAATACCATCCATCACTGAAATTAAATAACAAGATTTCCTTGAGATATACTTTTTTTAAGTTGCTTATCTGTTGAAATACATGAAAAATTTTCATTATTCTAGGCCATCATTTTTTTAACGCCCCCAAACCTTTTTTTTTTGTGGCTTTGATGCCATTACAAGGTTTGGCAATTTCCCCAATCTGCATGGTTTTCCTTAAATTTGTGCAGTTTGGAAAGGTGTCCAAAAAAAAAATTCCAGCGCGCAGAGGGGGATCTAAAAGCTCTCCAGAATAAGTTTGAGAGTTTTTTGCCAATTTAAAGGCCTTTGTAATTGTCATCAAAAAAAAAAACTGAAAAAAAAGAATTACATCTCAAATCCTTTAACATTTTTTAAAAGAAATTTTCTGATTATTTTGGGAAATCTGAAGATACAAAAAGTTTCTAAACATAATGGGCAGTTCAAATATGATTTTTTGCACACTTTTAGTACTTCATCTTCCTACAAGAAAAAGGGATTAAAATAAAAAATAAGAAATTCTTTTTAATTTTTTTTTCCTTACCTTTCCAAAGAAATTTCCAAACTTTGAGCTTGAAGTCTTTCAGTGGGCATTGACAAGAGCATCAAAAAATCATGTGAGTATTTTCAGGGTCAATCCTTCAACTCTAAATAAAATGGTTGATGCATCTACAACAATGACAGAAAATGCCTGTTTTGGGGTGTGTTTTGGAGACATTTGTGATACTAGTTTGATTGTTTTTATGGATAATCTGAGTTAATATTTTTAAGATGCACTTCAAATGATACACAAATATGTTTTCTTCATATTATTTATACCTTGCTTTAGCCCGCAAATGTCTAACCTCAAATCACCAAATTTAGAACCCATTTTCTTTTTCTTTTTTTGTTTGTAACTATGCTAACATTTCATTCTGATCAGGATGAATTTATAACAGAAGCTGAATTAAGTGGGGAAGAAATCCTAGAGCTTGAAGACTTGGATTTGATCAAGACATTTAGTAATTTCTTCTTAGGGTGGGTCAGTCTAGGTTTTCTAGTTTCCATTAATTTTCATATTTTTCTTTGTCAAGCAGAGGTTAGGAGCCATCATGACTAAGCAGCTTGTTTCCCATAGTTTGAGTCCTGAGACTTTTAAGAGGGTAAAGAGAAGAAAAAAAAAGAAGCAGAGGCAGATGCTTAGAGGCCTCTGGATAATCCACTCTTTGCTCCCACATCTACAGCTTCTGAAACTGAAAAGGTGAACATATCTCTCAAATTATCTTCCTTTATGGTTCATTCATTAACCTGTGTTTTTCTTGGTGATGATAGTCAAGGTAACAAAATTGTCTTTTTCATCTTCTGATAATTTTGAAGTAGTGAATATGGGTAAATTAATTATTATATTTTTCATCTCCTCTTTAATAATAATATTAATATTTCTTTCCTTAGTATCCATGAAAAGATTGAATTTTCCCCAAATCAGCAATACTAAAAATTTCACATGTTCAAGATGTGATGGGTTATGGGGACTGTGGGTTTAGATCAGTAGCACTTAATTTGGGATTTTAATCTGAAGATTTCAGTTCAATATGTCATGAAGTGATCAAGGAAATGGAATCAAAATCTCTCTTGAAGGATGAAAATTTCATGGATCAAGTCTGGGATAAAAATTTTGACAAAGCAAGAAAAAATCTCAACCACCCTTCTGGACCTGCCCCTCAAAGTTTCTGGATGAAGTTCCCTTTCTGTGGTTTCCTTCTGGCAGATCAATACAAAATTCCAGTGTTACTTTTATCTAAGTTGATGCCATCAACTTATTTGCTGCTCTATTCCCCTCCAACTCCCAATTCTCAAACACCTCCCAGATGGTTCATTATTTTGGAAGATTTTAAACACATAGTTTCTTTCTGCTATAATTCTGATCTTTGGCCAGCTCCCTGATTAGATCTCTCTTTGAAGGCTTTTGCTAGCAAGGATTCACAAGAATGGAAGGATTTGATTTGTAACAACTTGAAACTTGTTTTCAAGATTTTGCTTCCTCCTACAAAGTCTCTGCATCCAAGAAAGAAAACAGTCAAAATTTATATTGATTGAATTATTTGTTTGTTTTTTTTTTTTGCTGCATAATCTTTTCTATTGATTATTGAATTGATGGTTTAGAGCAAAACATGCCAAGTTTTTTGTTCTTAATTATGAAGGTTTTTGGGAAAAAAACCTACAAAAAATCCTAAGATGATTTTTTTGGTACCCTTTTCAATTCCCACCAAAAGACTGCAAGCTCAAACTTTGGAAAATGCTTTGGAAAGATAAGGGGGAGGGAAAAATTGAAAAGAATCTCTTATTTTCTATGTTAATCCAATCTTTTGGTGGGAAAATGAAGCCCTAAAAATATGGAAACATCATATTTGAATTGCCTGTTATACTTAGAAAAGTTTGGTTACTGTAGATTTTCCAAAATAACCAGAAAATTTCTTAAAAAATGTGAAAGGATTTGAAATGTAATGCGTTCTTTTTTTGATTTTTTTTATTGCAATTTTGAAGGCCTTTGAATTGCCCCAAAACTCTCCAATTTATTCTAGAGAGCTTATAGATGCCCCTCTACGTGCTGACAATTTTTTTTTTGTGGCCACTCCGCCAAACCATGCTGATTTGTGGAAAACCACTTGGATTGGGGACGTTGCGGGAACGTCGTAATGATGTCAAAACCGCATGAAAATAAGGGTTGGGGGCGTGAAAAAAAAATAATGGCCTTATTTTATTTCAATCCAATCCCCAAATTTCCAACTCGATTCATAAACATTATTTAAAAGAATCTCACATTTGTTCATGTCAATTTTTTTTTTTTTTCTTCATTTAATCCAGTCCCCTAAAACCTAGTGGTAACCATCATGTTTTATTCAGCCTTTTTACGTATATATTTAAGTTTGAGCTGCTTACCTTGGGGCCTGTAGACCAAGCCCCGTCGTCGTCGATCGTCCGACCCACCCATCGGTGGTGGTGAGTCAGTCCCCTCCCCCCCCCCCCCTGCCCCCCGCATCTCCCCCCCTCCCCCCGGTACCGCTCGGTCGGGTTCGCCTCTTTATTTAAATAAATAATTCGAGAGTGTCAAAAGATCTTGGATCGGTCAGTTTCGATTCGATTCTCGTTTCTCTCTCCTTCTTCCTTCTCCACTCCACTCTTGACCTCCAGGCCGATTTCGATTTACTGGGTCGAACAAATTAGCAATCCTCAGCACTTCTCTCCAACTTATAATCCGATCCGCCCATCTCCACAGGACGACTGACTGAGACTGACTTCTTGAGACGAAATCGAGGTAAGCACACCGAGTCATCCTCTAGATACCTTTTCGCTCAATCCATCTTAATCAAACATCTTCCGTCATCCTGATCGAGCCTCATCACCCTCCTTCCTTCAGATAGATCTTCATCCTACCCAACTCTCAAGACCGTCATGTCTCTCCTCCCAGAACGTCCTTCTCTCTTTTCTTCGCGATCATCCAACGGTACTGGTAGGATCTATTCCGATATCCACCACCGAGTAGGCTCATCCTCGCTTCGATCCAAGCCCTACAGCAAGGTCTGTCTGCAATCTTCCCATCAGCTCCTTCAATCGACTCACACCCTTGTCAATCTCAACTCACCAAAATCTGATCCGACCTGGGTATCTTGATCCATCACATAACCTCCTCAAACTCCATCCGACCCAACTTGTCCAACCCATCCACCTGCCTCTCCCCTCTTTCGGAAACCACTCGTCGATCTCAATCTCCTCATCTCCCCTTATCAGCCAAGCAATCTAGGACCACCTCCTCCACGACCGCCAGCTTTGGATTCTGATAGTCGCTGGTGTCATGATTTGTTCGAGGATGACTCCAGCCTTTACGGTCCCAAAGTTCGATTTCAAGTCAAATCACCCGATCTCTTCTCATTTGCTCCCCCGGCAAAACCTTCACCATCTCTCAGGCCGTTCGGTAGTGCCACCTCGATCTCCACCAGCGCTCCCTCGAAACCCCCTCCCTCCAACTCCTCTTCGATCATCAATCCAACTCCTTCGATCCCCGCTCAACTCGTTGCACCTACCAACCCAACTCCGACTTCCCGCACCATCACCAATCATCAGCACTCCCCCTCTGTCCCGATCACCCAATCAACATCCAACTCGGGCCTATCACTTTTGAGTCGGATCCAAATCAATGCCAAACATCCCAATCAGAAGCCGGCTTTGTTCAATCATCATAAGAATCCACATCCCAACGAGGACCCAAACTTGAGAGCAACAAACCAACTCACTCCCAATCATTCGTTGAACCAGAGGCCAAATCACGCGCCTCAAGCCCAACACCAGATTAGAATCCAGACCCAAAATTCAAAAATCCAGCAACAGGCATTCGATGCGGCCATGGCGAAATATTTGGCCGGCCCCGTCATCCTGGAAGTAGCAAATTTAGCAGATGGTACTAGTCCTGAGGATGTCAAGGTCAACCTTAGCCTCACCCCCCCTTTTTTGTTCTTAGCTGGAGAAAGAAACCCATCGGATGCTTCATGTCACGGAATCTAATCATTTATGATCTTGCTTCATTCATACTAATCCGATCCGATCGGGAACATTAGACTGCATTTGCTGATTTTGGTGAAATCCAAGAATGTATCACCGAGGAAGGTGCTCGGCAAGCTAATCAGCCGACCCTGAAGGCAAAGATCATCTTTACTCACAAGGCCGAAGCGGAAAAGGCGGTCGAAGCTTTGAAGTAGAGTCTCTTTAAATATTCCTACCTGTTTTATCACGAGATCAACAGTAAGGTCTTTGTTGATACTTGTCCTTTTTATTTCATAGCGGCGCATTAGCGGACGGGCTTACACTGGCTGTCAAGATCATTGGACGACCAACCAAAAAACCTGAACGAGCCGATTTCATGATCACGAATAGTAATCCTCCAAAACCTCACGACCCAGTCGCGAGGTCGACCATGAAACATTTGCCACTTTACCAGGAACCACAATCTAGTAGTCATGTCGATCAAGATGTCGTCATGGGTGATGCGGAATCGGCTGCCCCGGTGATCGTACCTACCGGGTAAGGTACCATTCAAATTTAGACGGATTTGTCTTCTCTGGTCGTCTTCCCACGGTGCTGATGTGCTCAAACTGTCTCGAATTGATCTATGGGTTATTTCGTAAATTTCTCAAGTCGACTAAGATCGGAGGTTGTGGCTCAATGTGACCCGAGAGCATCGATCCAGGTTGAACCGAAACCTGCCCCAGTCTATCAACTCCAACAACCTCTACCAGCCAAACCCGCGAGCCGAAACATGCTGAGTCGAGTCCAACCTCTAACCTCGGACCCGTCTTCATTCCAGTCTTTCAGCAACAATAATCGAAACCATACTAGTTTTGGAAACCATCAGCTCACACCAAATCGTTCCCCCGCTCCGCTTTTTAATCCTCGGCATCATAACGATTCTTCCAAATCTTTATTGGCTAGGATTAAACCTAATTGACCAACTCGGTTCTGCAAGAGTTGATAGCTATCGTTTCGGTGTCACTTTCTCACTTGATTGATCCCATGCTATCTCTTCCTGTTTGTACGGAGATGGCGATTTTCCGACTGGTTTGCATACCACAACCTTCAATCAAAGAAAACCAAACCGAATGAGTCATAGCACCCCGTCATTATTGTCTTATTTCCATTTTCTCAGTTGTTGATCGTAGCGTTTTCTTTTTGATCCACAAGGCTTATCTCCTTTTTATCTTGAGACTACCACGACCACCGTTACCTATTTATCCTAAAAAGCCCCCTACCCTCCCCTTCCCCGAAAAAAGTGGATCAATTTTTTTTTTTTTTTTTTTTTTTTTTTTTTTTTGAACCAATCCAAAGGGTTAAGTGTTGATTGTAAACCTGTCCTGGTGAACTGAATTTGATGAAGCAAAAACAATTGATCACAAGATTAATAGGATCAAACCAACGAACTCTGAAGAAAGTTGAGTGAAGGAGTCGAGTGAGCATAAAACTCATGCCAGATTTGGATTTGAGGTGCCCGTTTTGGTGAAGTCGTCCACTGACGGCATCCCAAACTTGCCACTACTTCTTGATAGAGCGCTTGGCAACTGGGGATAGTGTCGCCCAGGGGTGTGGAGCACGTTTACAGATTGTGAAGGTTGAAATGCTCCTGTAGTTTAAATGGTGAGGTTGGAGAGGTCAGGAAGCTGGTCCACGGTTGCTCTCAAGGCTTTGTTAGATCTGTAACCTATTGAGATCTGGATGAGTGATGATGATCAGTGAACCTTGGACAATGGCTCTGAGACTTCTCAACAGGAGTGAGGCCCATGTTTTTTCAGACCCCCCAGTGGGTCAGGATGTGTGTAATATACCTTTTGGTCGTGTCTAGAGAGGAGTTAGCACACCCATCCGGATCTGAAATGATGTGGGTTGGGAGACACACGACTATGTCTTCTTGGTATACATAAATTTACCAGGAATGGTCTTGCCTCTTTCTTTCAACAAAAAAACTTGCAAAAGGGGGAAGGAACGGCTTGTGAAACAGTAGAGAAAGGATGGTCTTCAAGATTGATGACAGTCAGGAAGGAGTTTTGAAGGTCAAGAGGTTGGAAGAGGGATGAGATCATGGTCTCAAGGATGATGAAGTGTGGGTTGGCTTACAGTGAACGGTAAGAGATTTAAGGTTTGATGAAGAAGAAGTTCAAAAGATATGGGTGGAAGCTTGTCGACTGATTTGATGAAGAGCAGAGTAGCCAATGAAGCTCCTGACTGGAGAAAGAGAGCTCAGGTAGGAATGAAAGGCAAGAAGTTCTAATATTGACAGGATTAGATACATGATTGGAGAGAGTCGGAGGTACCTGTTGCATCCTCAGCCTTTTTACTAAGGAAGAAAGATTGATGGAGGTGGTTCAGAGAAAGAACAATTACAAAATCCAAGTCTTCAAATCCCAAAGTGGTTGTTCAAGCATTCCATTTCAAAGTAAGAGCTTTGAAGATAGGTTTAAAGGTTAAGAGATGGATGCTCTGGTGGAAAAGGGAACTGGAAAGAGTCAAATTTTCAACTTGAAGGCATCAAAGGATACCATAAAATATAGAGTGAACTAACTGAAAGAACTATTACAACCAGGAAAATAATTGTACTTCTGTGGTCAAGAGGGAGCCCTCTCTTGGCCAAAAGAGTAAAAACTATCAAACTATTCCTAAAGTATAGAAGGGATGTGAATAGTTCATTGGATAGGAAACTGGGTAAGAAGTGAATAAGATCAAATTAAATTGTCATGGTTTTTGAGTATGCTTGAGCCTGAAAGTGATCCAAGTTTGAAACTTGAATCTCATGAATTTCATGATCATGCAAATCAAATCAAATCATGAGTTTTTGAAGATAATATTGATTTAAAATACAAGGATGGAGGTAGTTATGGGTCAAGTTAAAAAAGTGATCTTGGAATATATTTGGGGTTTGAGTCTGGGCACCAGCAGTTCTAAGCTCATGAGGATCAATGAGAGGGGAAGAGAAGGATTTATTGGGTTGAAGTTGACTGGTTAAAAATTTGAATTAATTTGGCTTGAAGGAGTTGCAATGGATAAGATTCAAGGTCCATGATGGATGGTTTCAAATTAAATTGAAAGTCTCAAAGAACAATCAAAGAGTTGAATTGAATGTTGGTAAGATTTTGAAGATTTTGAACTGGTCTAAAGGATTTTAAATACTCAGAATACTAGTTTCACCCTGCTAATATTCACAACCAACTGGATTAGTGAAAACTCTCAACTAAATAGTAATTTTAAGTACTTCAAAAAAAAAAAATCAAAAAATTACACAAGGAGTATTCAAATTAGAAATTTTACAGCAGGATTGGAGTAATGTTGCAAGCTTAGGAAAATTAAAACACTGGAACCAATTCCCAATCCCAAATTGTCCAAGCAGTTTTTCATGACTGGGTGGTTGTAACCTACAGGGTGAAAATCACACTCATCAGCAGTTTTGAATTGAATGGAAGAGACCCAAAGATGTTTTCAAAAGTGCAGGGATGTCTATGGCTGTAGTGTTAAAATATGTATACACTTACGCGTGTGCTACATCTAAGTGTCATCCAAATGGGATGCACATATGGGCCTCTGCGGCCCATTGGAAAATCACACGGACCATACAGGCCTGTGTGTATGTCACTGATTTGGGGAAACTGGCCTCAAAACATGTGAAACAGGCTCATTGGTACACGGGCCCTAACGGGCCTGGTGGGGGATATGGGAAAGTACAGCCAGATGGGCTTGTATGGGCGTAATTGGGCCCAAGGTTTATTTTGGACATACTTGGCCAGACGGGCTGGCCTGCCAAAGTATTTTTTACTTAGTTTTTGGGCTTGGGGCGGCCCATTGGGGCCGCCGCCCATGTTACAGCCCGGTTGGGGCTGCCGCTCATGTTGAAGCCCGGTTGGGGTTGCCGCCCATGTCAAGGCCCGCTTGGGGCTGCTGCCTGCTTGGGGCTGGTGCCCGCTTGGGGCCGCTTCCCGTGTTGCAGCCCGCTTGGGGCTGCTGCCCGTGTTGCAGCCCGCTTGGGGCCGCTGCCTGTGTTGCGGCCCACTCGGGGCCTCTGTTTTTGCCTTTGGCCCATCTATGGGGCCCAACAGCCCGCGCGGGTCTGTTGTTGCGGCTGCCGCGGGGCTGGTGGTCCCGGCTCCTCCCCCTTCCCTTTCTTGCCATTGCAAGGGGGAGGGGGAGGGCTGGCTGGTTGTAACCAGGCAGCAACTGGTCACAAGGGGCAACCAGTCATGATGGGGGGGACTTGATCACCCCCCCACCAAAAGAGGTGGCCAGGCTGGTTGCATCAAGGTGACCGGCGGTGGGGGGGAATTGACCACCCCCCCAACCATCAAAGGGGCACTCTCCCCCCCCCCCCTTTACCAAGGGGGAGGAGTGACGGGCTGGAGGGGACCTGACCACCCCTCAGCCCACTTACTGTAGCAATGCCCTGGGGGTATTGACCCCCAGGGCCCCTGGTAGGGGGATTGGACTGCCCCCTCAAGGGATTTGAGAGAAAGAGGGAGGGGCGGCATGTCCACTGGTTACACCTCCCCAGGTGAGATTTTGGTTGGACTCAGGTGAGTCCTGGGTCCCACCTGGCCCATATGAGGGGCCAGGGCTGTACAAGTGCTAAGATAAGTAACAGGGCCAGTTGTAACGGACAACCAGCCAGGGATTGAACAGCAGGGGGCTGGTTCAGCCCTGTAAAAGTGGAAACACCAGAAAGAAACGGAATAGGCTGGTTGTAAGGGTACAGGGACTGATACCATGTGGGCTGATGTAGCCCAAACCAAGTAAAAAGGCCTGTAGAGCCTGTAGAGATCTTTTGGGGCGGAAAATTTGCCTTTTGGCTTGTTTTATCATGGGCTCACAAGAGGGAAATCTTTTTTACTTAAGGAGCTCTTCTACCTGCTGTTTTCCATTGTCAATTCATCATCCAATTGAATTCATCAACAATATCATCCAACATGTTGCCACATTTGTGAGAGCCCATGAAGCAATTATAGACACAAGTTGTCAAGAATTTCTTTTGCTTTAAATACTGCTCATTTTCCTAAGCTAATTGCTGGCCATAATTATAATATGCAGAAATATCTAAAATTTATTTTATTGATTGTAAGTCCTGTGCACAGGAGAGGGTCCACACAGCAATAAATCAGACCCTTTTGCATTTTTGAAATTTTGAAAAAATGGTTTTCAGGAATTCAAACAGCTCCCCAAGTGTATCAAAAGGCTCTTTGAAAACACTGTCTAATCATGGCCTTGCCATAGTTGAGTCTTCATGCAGAAAAAATCCCATTCAATTGTACATCTGAACCTCATCCTTGAGTCTCTGAAAGATCTACAAGGCCCCTGTGGATAAGGACCCTGGATGAAGAGGATCCTGGAAATGTAAAAAGTGATTTTTTTCCTCTGGTGATATGTAACCTAAAGTTTCCATACAAAGCTGGGAACCTTGATGAGATCTGAAACAATTCTCTAGTACATGAGAAACTCACATTTGAGAATCTCTGGGTTCATATCAAGCTCCTTTAAGTCCATTATGCTCTTTTATTTCTGGTATCCTCTAAGAAGGCTTTAAGGGCCCTTCCTCTCTGTTAATAAGCACCCTAAACTCAAAATAATCATACTTACTCCAATAAGGGTTTTCAATTTTCCCTAGATTATGAGAAAAATCATCTTGAGCCCTCTAGAACCTATCTTAGTCTCCTGGTAGAATTTCCATTGCTTAAATAGTCCCTATCAAGAAATAATCAAGGATGTAAAAACCTACAAAAGAACATTTTATGATTAAATGAGGCTTCTAAAATTGAAAAAAAAACATCAAGAGGATTTGGATTCTTCCTATGGAGCATCTTGGAAACAGGATAGTCCAAAATTTCATCCTACTGTCAGTGTATACCTGGTTCCCATCACCAGAAGAGTTTTCATGTTGCTTGCTAGGAAATGTCATCAAGGAAGCTCTAGTTTAAGCTTTCTCCTTTCTCCAGTTGAATCTATCTCAATTCATGAATCAAAGAGTTGGTGCACAGTGACTGTGAACTGTATCTTGGTAAAAGCTTGACCTTAGCTTGCTGAAAGCTTGAGCTGAGCTTGGTAACAGGTTGGGCCTGAGCTACTGGATGACACTTTCTAGAAAGTGTTTTCCAATGTTTTTCTTAGCTAGAAGAATTTAGGAACCAGAAAAACATTAGAATTGAAATGATTCTCTGGTCTATTTTGTTGAAATTTTAGTTTGATGCTCCGGTTGAAAGTCTTAGAAGGATGAGGATGAGGTCTTATATCCCTAAGAGAAGCAGATCTAGGAGTCAGAAAAGGGGCACTCTGGTTCAAGGATGAGTATGAACGGATGATGAATTTCACTTGTTCAGGCCAAAGTATAAATAGACTAAGTACAGAAAGGCTGAAAAGTGGTAGAAAGGAAGAGACAAAATTGAATAGAAGATAATCAATACCAAACCACTAGAGTCCAAACAACTTGGAGGACCACTTCAAGCTGGATTGAGACAGGGAATAGCATCAAGGATTCAAGATAAAGAACCCACTAGAACTGTGACTACCTAGCACAATTTAAAGAGGTTACTAGACAAGGATACTCATGAGCAAGATGAGAGATACCCACTTAGATTTAAGATAAAGATGTCACTAGATCTATAACAAGCCAGTATAGAATAAAGAACACACTGAAATTAAACACTCAAGAGGTGATGATAGGAAAAAGAATATAAAGCTTGAAGAATTATTGCGCTCAAGTATTAGGCAACACATATCAAAAGACTAGAATTCCAAAATATTTTAAAAGATAATTTGAGCTTCCTTTGTATTCACTAAAATCAAGAATACAACTTGATCCAAACTCTAGATTATGATGGATTTTAAAAAATTGAGGAGAAAGATGAATTCTTCATGGTTAAAAATGATAAGTGGCCTCTGGGAGAGATAAATTAAGAAATGGGTGGATACATTTCCAATTTAAATAGATGAAACAGGTAACTTTTAATTTATATATAAAAATATTTTATTGAAGGAACTTCCTGGAATTTGAAAGCTCCTAATTTATCTTGAGATACATGGTTTCAATTTTGGTAGATTTGATTTTTCAAGCATCAAGCTGAATTATTTCTCATTAGATGAATGTTTTCTCATGAATGAAAATAGGGAAAATAATGAGACCATTCACAGCCTTTATTCAAAAAATACTGATAAGAAGTTTCAAGGTTATTTCAGAACTTTTTCTGGTGAGATCACACAATAAGCAAGTATTCTGTTGAAGTTTTCAAATGAACTATATCAATGCAATCTAAATTACAATCCCTGGTATCAAAATTTAGGAAGAATTGATTTTTATTTGAAGAATGAGTGTTATTATTGTATGAAGATTTATCTCATGGTAGACAGGTTGATAAAAATTTGGTAATTTTGAATTATTTTTGAATTGATCTAGTTCAGAATATTCAAAAAAGAAACAAGGAAAAATGTCAGAAATTATTTCCAGTAAAAACAACAATTTGAAAATCCCTTAAACCAAACTATCAAAAAGATCTTATAAATTGGATTTAGTATTGATCCAATTGAATAAGTAAATTTTTAAAATGAAAGAAAATATCACAAGAAGAGATTCACAAGATTTGGAAAAACAAATTTGAGAAATTAGATGTGTGAATAACAATCAACAGGGAGAAACAGGATTTGAATTGATGAGCAAAGGATTGCATGATTGTGGTGATTCAAGAACTTTGATAATTCAAATCAATATAGAAAGAGTCAACATCATCCTTGAAATCCTTTCTCAAATACTCCAAAATAATTGTTGTTATAGAAATGGGTAGGTTTCATCCTGTGAACAATGAATAGATTAAAGACAATTTTTCCAAGATTCAAAAATTTATATCTTAATTTAAGTATAATTTGAAAAAAGAATCCTATTTTTATTTATTAAACAATTTTTGGGATTCTTTTCAGGAATTTTTATCCTTGCCTTTGGATAAAATATTTTCAATTCTATAATTCATCAGTTGGAAATTATTACTTACTAGGAAAGTAAGGTATGTTAAATTTTGATGGCAAGAGTAATTTAGGCCAAAGTTCCTGTCTAAAATCAAAGACCTTTTCTCCCATGAAACAATGAAGAGATTTATTGTTATATTATAATTCAAATTTTTATATCAGGCTTCAACATTATGAAATTCAGTTCTTCAATAAAGGAAAAATTTCAATAAGCCTCTTATCAAAAATATTTTCCACTTGATTGGTTGAGATTTGAGGCCTTCTTAAGGTCTTGAATCATGATAATATATGGAGCTTCTTTTTTGGAATGACTCAAGCTTCAGATTGGGAAATTTTTCATTTCTAAAAGTCTTTGGATTTTTAATTAAAAGATCAAACTGAAACTCCTAATGGCCAGAAGGACTGGTATCAATAGCCCCAAGATAATGGTTTTCTCTTTAAAATTCCTATAGGAAAGAGAATATCATGAGTATAATTTCAGGTGGTAGCATATCAATTAGATATATAAAGAAAAAATGGGTAAAAAAGTAGGTCTAGGAAGCAAGGATAATGGATGAGTAAATATCAAAATTAAATTGCTAAGGTCTGCAAAAGCAGGGGGCTCACTACAGTAAAAGTCAAAGTCAGGGTCAGAGAAAAAATATGGATTTAAGATGACTTGGAGTAAGGAAGGATTGAGAAAGAAATATCATTAAATGATATTGAGAGGTTATTCCTCAAAATTATCATATAATAAGATTTAGAGTTGACCAATCAAGACTGTGGAAGGAACAAAAACATTGACCCTGAAAAGCTAGCAGTAGTTATTCCAGTAAATTCAATAATTTAGGTAATAGGATTGTAAATTTCTTGATTTGAAATTCAAATTACAAAGTAATTTTGAGGAAGAGAAAATTTAAGCATATGCTGAAATAGTGACATCAATATTATCTTTTTTGAGGATTTTGAAAGCCAATTTGATTAAATACATGAGTATAAGTGCAGAATTAAAAGAAAAGTTAGAGCTTGAAAATCAAAAGCAATTTGAAATTACTGGCAATTGGAATACAATTTAAAATTATATTATTGAAACTGATTCTGGTTTTTGGGTTATCTCTAAAAATATTGGTGCCTAAATTAATAATAAAAAGAAGCATTCATAAATTGAGATCCCCTCTTGAAAAAATATAACCTCAAGGAAGCATAAATTGTTGGTTGGAAATTTTGATTTTGATAGGTTGGAAAATAGATTATTTCTTGAAAGATTCTGATGAAATTTTTCAAATTCCAAATATGCCCATAAAGCATTTATTTATAGAATTGTGTGTGATTAAGATATTAAAAAATGGAAAAATCTTCTTTTTCATAAAATATTTGATTGGAAAAATGAATAAAATTGAAATCAACTTCAAAGGAAAATAAGCATAATAATGTACTCATGAATTTCAAAAAGAGTATCTTCTTATTTTCAAAAATGGACTAGGCCATAATTATGCCAAAACTTTTTTAAACTAATTCAAAAGGCTTGATCTTGGAAAAAGAAATTTCTAAAATCATGCCAACAGGTGTCATTATAGAACTTGTTTTACTATAATCACACCAATTGGTGTGTCTTCCAACCCAAGGAAGGCACGCAGAATTTTGAAACTTTAGAGAAGTGAGGCGTGGGGTGAGAGAACACACCATTTGAGGTCTTGTTGGGTCCCCAAGGTCTGAAAACATCAATTGAGGCCCTGGGGGGCTAAATTTAAGCCTCTGGACCACCTGTGGGGTTTGCCTGGGGTAAAAATCTTTGGAGAATTCAATTATTGACATTATTTAATTTGATTAAATATGTAAAAATGCTGAAAATATAAATTCTTTGCAAGGAATCAAAATCTGAACTCAGATTTTTTTAAAAAAATCATACAATCCAGGAAAACTAAAATAATTCATTTTGTCCAAAAAAAAGTAACATTCCAAGTGGAGCATAAAGACCTTTCTACCAAACATAAAAAAACATAAAAAAGGGACAAATACAAATAATTCATGCTAGGAATCCATGTATTTTGGAATATTCAAACAAAAATACCTTCCAGCACATAAATAATTATCAAAATTATATAACAAACTACCTCTTTGAAGAAAATTCAAGACCTGTGATGGAATGTAAATAAATTTGTACCAAGCATGAAAATTAATAGGAAAATACTTATAAGAATATATTTCACAATTATAAATTAAATATTTCAAAATATATAAACAAAATATATCAACAAGTTATATCAACAAAATATATCAACAAAAATAAAGTAAAACAATTAAAAAATTCAGTACAAGAAATTGGTTTATTTGAACAAGAATTGAAATTCCTGATGAGATTTAAATACCTTACAACTATAAATAAGTGAAATATAAAAGTGAGGTATAATAAAGTTAAATATAAAAGTGCTGTATGTTTCTATAATCTGAGAGTTCTTCAAAAAATTTAAAAAATCCCAAAAAATAATTCATTGAGTAACATAATAAGAATGATGACATCAAAATTTGATCTCTTTCAATAAAAATGATTTTTTGTAATACAATGTAGGTATCTTTTACCAAACATCAAAAAATATGGAAACCTTGGATATGAAAATATTGGAGGGGATTAGTTCAAATATTATTTTAAATTTATAAAGAAACTCCATCAAGTGCCTGAATAATCAAAGAAATAAGTAAAGTTTTTTTTTCAATAATCAATTTTTTACATTTGATGGTTTTGGGTTTTTACTTGATGAAAATTTTGTTGATATATTTCAAATGGGTAATGTTAAAGTCATGTCTCATTGAGTTGTGGACATGGTTCAAAGTGGGCCGTGTGGCATGCCACATGGTCCAATCCAAGCCGTGTAGGACCTCCCATGGCTCAAAGAGTTGCGCGGCCCACCCAGCCTGGTCCAACGGCGTGTTGGATTCCAAAAGACTAAATTCAAGTTGTGTGGCGTTGTACACAGCTCAAATGTAGTTGTGTGGCATCCAAGACGCCACTGGTGTGGAGAATCCTTTGGGATTGGGTAAAGTTTAGCAAATAGCTTGCTGGCAGTCACTTGAGGGGGAATTTGGTACTACAACTACAAATAAGATAGAGGAATACTAAGGGTGGTTTTGAATTGCCTGCCCCTCTGAGTACTATATTAGTCTCACAACAATAAAAGAAAAGAGATTTGGTGGCTGATTTTCAGATAGAGTTGCTACTATAGTAGTCTCTATCAGACCTAGGATCAATGTATTCAAGCTTGATAAGGAAGAAATGGTGGAACAGATAGGTGACCTGGTGGATAGAAGCTGAGTAAGGGAAAATCCTTTCTCTAGTCTTATCCTTTATATATTTTTTTATTTTGTTTTATATTTCTTTTATTGGTTACTGATTGATACTCCTTTGGTGATACAGGTGATGATTTGAATAAAGGTTGAAATGGTTGGGCCTATTGTTGATAACTGATGGTGATGGTTGATGATGATGATGATTGATGAAGTAGGTGATGATGATGGATGAGGTAGGTGGTGATGATGATCAATGGTGGTGATGATGATGATGAATGATGATTGTCAAGGTAGGTGATGATGATGATGGATGTTGATGATGATGATGATGATGACTGATGATGGTCAAGGTAGGTGATGATGATGATGGATGGTGGTGATGATGATGAGGACTGATGATGGTCAAGGTAGGTGATGATGATGATGGATGATGATTATGACTGATGATGTTCAGGTAGGTGATGATGATGATGGATGATGATGATGACTGATGATGTTCAGGTAGATGATGATGATGGATGGTGGTGATGACGGATGGTGATGGATGATGTTCAGGTTATGGGTACATGGTGGTGATGTTCAAAGGTATGGGGTATTGAGTGAATAATGGTGGTGGTGGGTGGTCAAAAGTATGGGTTATTGGATTGGGTCATGGTCAGAAGTAATTGCTGATGATGGTGGATGTTCCAGGGTAATGGTGGTGGTTGATGATGATGATGATGATGATGATGGTGATGGTGATGATATGGGATTGGTGATGATGATAGTATGGGTTATGGGATAATGGTTGAGGGTAGTAAAAGTATGGATTAAGGGTGCCTGGGAGGCATGGTGATCCCTGGAGGGGAGGATGGGGGAACTGATTATTGGACCTGGATGGGGGAAAGAGGCCCTCTATTTATAGAAAATCCTGCCCTCAGGGCTGCCCCTGAGGGTCTCCCTGATACAGTGAATACAGTTCATGAGGCATTTTTGCTGGTCAGAGGAGGAGGCTGTGCAGGATCTACATGCATGTAAACCCTTGCATGAATTGCTGTGCTGCATTGATACAGGTGCCCCCTGCATAAATTACTTCTGTCTAGTGGTGGTTGGTCATTTGTTTGGTCCTTTATGCAGTGTCTTGCATATATTTCTTCTGTATACAGCTGTTTGTTTGGTTCTTCATGCAGTGCCTTGCATATATTAATTATGTATACTGCTGCAGGTTTGTTTGGTGCTGTATGATTGTACTGTATGGGGTATGTACTTGAAGGCATCCAGGGCATGTCCATGAACCTTCACTGGTCTGTGACACCTGGTAGGGGTGTGGGTAGGCCAGGGTTGATTTATCTTCTAAACCATGAGAGATAGAGGGGTACTTTGGCTGAGTGACTAGGTGTTATTTTTGGTTAAGAATCCATTTTTGAGGTCTGTTTTATGATTGGAGCTTTCCTTATACTAGAAAAGGGAGTCTGATGGCTATAGGTTAGGTTTTGGAGCACCACATCGGACCACACTTATCCAAAAAAAAATAAAAAACCAAAAAAAAAACAAAATGGAATGAAAGGGCACTAACATAACCCATGAATCAAATAAAACTTCCAAAAAACATGAATCAACCAAAAAATCAAAGAAATCAAAAAAAGTCAAAAAATGTTGTTTTTTTGGTTAAAAAAAAAACAAAAAAAATAAAAAAATAAGGGTAATGTTAAATTCAGGGCTACAGAGCTGTGTACATGACTCAATGGGCCATGTGGCACCCTACAGGGCTCAACTGGGCTGTATGGCACCCTACACGGATCAAATGGGTTGTGTGGCATGCTAAACGTCCCATTTCAGTTGTACGGCACGCTAAACAAATAAAATCAAGTTGTCTAGCCACCACTAAATTGTAAATAATGAATAATGAATAATAAATTATAAATTGTAAATTATAAATTATAAATAATAAATAATAAAGACTAAATAATAAATAATAAATACAAAATAATAAATAATAAATAATAAATAATAAATAATTAACAATAAACAATATATAATAAATAATAATAAATAATAAATTGTATATAATAAATAATAAATTATAAATAATAAATTATAAATTATAAATTATAAATTATAAATTATAAATTATAAATTATATGGAGTAGTGTATGGGCCCCCACGAGTTGAGGGACCCTAAACAACTCCACAGGCCATGTGGAGCCGTTTACATGGCTCCAACACCCCTGAAGCCATGTACACAGCTCCCAGACGGCTCCAAAACCCCTGAAGTCATGTACACAGCTCCCACACGCCTGGCGCTGTGTACACAGCTCCCACATGCCTGGAGCCGTGTACACAGTTCCCAAAAAACTGGAGCTGTGAATTTAACATCATCCCAAAAATAAATAAAAAACAAGAAAAACTGGGACTATCCAATGGACTAGCCCTAAAGTAAAAAGTCAAAAAAAACACAACTGGACTAGCCCTAAACTAAAAATACCAAAAAAAATCACAAGTAACTGGACAAGCCCTAAATTAAAAACACCAAAAAAATTAAAGTAACTGGACTAGCCCTAAATTAAAAACACCAAAAAAAAGACAAGTAACTGGACTAGCCGTAAACTCAAAAAACACACAAAAAAAGTTAAACTTGTGTTAAGCTGATACGTCATAAGGAGTAAAATACTCCTTACAATGGAATCAGCCCAACACAAGTTGAACTGACTTACCATTAAAATCTCATTCAAACAAAACAATAAAAAAATAAATCAAAAACAAAACAACCTGCAACTATCCAATGTCCTAGCCCTAAAGTAAAAAGACCCAAAAAAACACAAGTAACTGGAATAGCCCTAAACTAAAAACACCACAAAAAATCACAAGTAAATGGACTAGCCCTAAATTAAAAACACCAAAAAAAAGACAAGCAACTGGAAAAGCACTTGTTGATTATTTGCCATGATTATTGCTTAACTAAAATTAATACTCTCAGCTCTAAGACTTGTCTTCCGTAATCTTTCTGCACTTTATTTTGTGTTGTAAATCTTGTCTCAAAATTTCTCTATCTCTATTTTTCTCCTACGTTTTCATGCTAAGTCTCTACTGTTAGATCATCAGATCAGGCGCATGCCTTGTTGCCATGTCACAATAATTTCACCATCCCTTTTTGACATGTCACAAGACTTTAAACATTTGATACAGTCAACGCTTTTACCACAATTCAGGAGAAGACTCAACAACTCACCGGAAGAACTGCTCTTGACCATTCCATTCAGAATCTCAGGAACCTTGTCCTAAACATTGAAGATTCAACCTTTTCCCTATTTGATCTAAGCTCCAGAAGCTAATAGTATGTACCAAAGTTTCTATCAACTCCTTATCAGTGTTGAACTTATTTCCCTTCCAAACCAGCACTAAAACTCAGGCTTTCAAGATCAATTGGGAGACTCAGATTCACTTATTAGCGCATAGTGCACACAGTTCTACTTAGTCTATTTAGAGGACATCATCCAGCCTGTAGAATTGTGTTTTCTTCTTGGTCCAGGTTTTCCTACTCCTTAATTTTCTTCAGCCCTAAATTAAAAAGATAAAAAAAAAGACAAGTAACCTGACAATCCCTAAAGTAAAAAAACCAAAAAAAAACCAGTTCAACTTGAGTTAAGCTGATCCCATCATAAGGAGTAAAATAATGCTTATGATGGAATCAGCCCAACACATGTTGAACTGACTTACCATTAAAATCTCATTCAAAATGAATTGCCTCCAAAGACAATTTGTAACTCAATGGTAACATTTTAGGTGGAAAAACTGTCCCTAAATTAATTCAATAGTTATAAAGTGACCCGTGAACCAATTTAATTTGATTTGAAACTTTTCTGTCAAGGCTTTTCCAAACATCCAACAGGTTTCCCCAAGAGTTTGCAAGGAATTGTTTGAGAGTGGCATGGGCCCCTTCAACCAGAGATGTTGTTTTTTTCCAAAATCTGGGTTTATAGAAGTCCATACTGTTACAAACATCTCTTTGATAGGCAAAATTTTATTTTCCATATATTCAAGTATATCCTCATAGTATTTCAAGAAAAACTATACAAGTCAAAAGGTCAGAACCCAAAAATAAGAAGAATAGGAAACAGTTATTTGGACCTACTCTGAGTTCTGCATCATTGACCTCTGCCTCCTCCTTGGTCTTTGAGGCCCCATACTTTGCCCACAGGGTCATGAAGCTTTTTCATCCTTCAATTTCATGAAAAAAGCAAACTTTACAGTTTTCTTGTATGTTTTTAGACAAGTGCCAAGTGCAACATTGTCTTGATGACTCAGGGAAAATAGATTCAATAGCATGAATCAGAGCTTTTCATGGTCCATCACAAAGAATTTTGGAAGTCTCTCAGGATCATAATCCAACTCCTTTAATGAGTTTACAGACCAACTTTAGAACTCAAACGTTTCTTTTGTTATAAAAAATAGAGCTTTTGTAAAAGTTTTCCAATTGGCTTTCATTCCTAAAACATGAAATAGTGGGGTTTTGTACTTATTTGTCTTATAAGTAAAATCCAACATAGCAATATGATGGAATTGTTTTGAAAGCTTTACTTCCTGAGGTTGTGCTAAGTACAGGGCCTCCAAGTGACCCTCTCCTCTGAATTTTGAGCAGTGAATACAACTTGTCTCTTCAAGCTGTTCATAGAGTACCTCCATAACACCTTTCCCCTTTAGTTCTGCAAGCGTTACCTTCTGCTTAGTGTTATATATTGTTGGGTCATCAACATAATTGCTGCCATCAATCTTTCTCAATTTTCTCTTAAGTTTTAACCTATTGAGCCCATCTTTCATGCCTTCCTTAAGTAGATCCAAGGCTTACCCAGAGATTCTCCTCAGTTGAGGATGCACAGAGGGATGTTCAGATGGTTGATGGTTATTTTGGTTTTCTGTATAGGAGATTTGCCACAAGGGGTCTGACTTTGTGCAACTTGCATGGATCAAAAACTTGCACTGAACCCCCTTGTGTGAGTTTGTCTAGACTGTTTGGTAAGAAGTTGTCCTAAATAGGAACCATGGCAATCACAGGCCAAATCCACATATTTATCTTTCTTTGAGTTAAAAACTATCAGAGAATAACCATGCTTTATAGCCCATGTTTGAAAATAGTTTTGGGCCTCTTCCCTAGTAGGAAAAGTTCTCACAGGAGGTGGGTCAAGGTGATCTGGCACCAATTCAATGGTTAGGTTTTGTAGTTTCATAGTTACAGGAACCCCATAAGTTAGTTTGAATCAAATTTAATCTGGCAAAGACCTCTGTAAAATAAAATTTTACTCACAACCAGAGGTTGCATCCCACTGTGAAGCATTTTGTTTCTCAATTGTCACCCTTGATGAGGATGCAATTGGGGCTTCCAATGTTTCATTAGCCAAATCCTTTTTTTCTTTTTCCAGAGCTTTGGTGATGGCACTATCAATGTAGACATTCTACGCAGCCATGTCAGAAGAAGGAGGGCTTTCCACTGTTCCCATGCAGAAAAATGCAATGTTATACTTCATTATTCAATGCAAATTTCAATTGAACAAACAAAGTTTTCTCACTATTGAGTTAAGATAGAATTGTTTGCAGGTTTTTATATGATTTCAATTTTCACTTTAATTTTACTTTGGTTTCACTTTAAAGTCACTTTGGGATGGCTAGGTGTGAAACAACAGTCCCACAAATTATGCCTTGATATCAATTTTGGGTTGACAGAACTCAAGTGTGGTCCAGGGGGTTCCCACAATTCTGGAACAACTTCCAGGGGGTTGCGCACCCCCAAAAACAGCAGTTTTGAGCCGTGTAATGCCGTAAACGGCTCCTAATTCCCATCTACAGGGGTATAAGGCTCAAAATTGCCATTTATGGGGTTAAAAGGCTCAAAATTGCCATGTTTGGGGGGTAAATGGCTCCTACACAACCCCGGGGGTTGCTTGTGTTTGGAACGGCCCTTTGTAGTTGTCCATGGGCCCCCACGGCCCATTTGAGCCTTGTAGGGCCCTAAACAAATCCCAAACAACTTAGGTTGTAAATTTAACATCACCCTAAATAAAATTAAAAATAGAAAAAAAATATAGTGTTGATTTCAAAAAAAAAAATCAAAACACCCAATAAATAAAATTACAAATAAAAATGATAAAAATAAGAAATAGTAACTTAAAAAATTTAGCAAAAAAATACATTTCTAGAGAATGAAACTCAGTTGATTCATCCATTTCTCAGCCATTTATCTTTCATTACCTTTTTCAGTGTCAGCTTGCTACTATGTACAGAGCAATCTGTCAAAGTAACAGAAGAAATGTGATAGAAAAAATTAAATAAGAAAAGTAAAATTGACGGAAGAAGAAGTCAGAAATCCAAAAATATTATTGCAGAAATGGATTCCTTACCCAAAATTGAGTAGGGTCACTCACTGACCCCACCCTGGAAATCAAACTCCTTCTATGTTTAAATGACTATGTGAAAAAAGGGACCAAAAGCCACAACACCAATATGGCACTTTTGGGCCATTTCAATATTTCATAAGTATTGTCGCATATAGGTTTTACAACTAAATTTCACTCAGAATTGGAGTGTTGTGTATATTTTAGGAGTTACACGCGGAAATGTGTTACGTAATAATTCACAGGCGCAGCCCCGCATCCTTACACAACCCTACGTACCTGTAGCTACACATTCCCACGTACAGAGGTCAGGCGCGCAGCTAAGTTTGCCACGCACACAGCAGATCCTACCCTGCGCGCATCTGAATTGACTGATCCCCAAGCCTGGATCAGTTGTGACAAATTTGACAACCAGGTACCGCTCAAGATAGCTACAACCTAGTTAGGGTTAGCTAGCATATGTAGTAACCTGAAATATGCACTAGTAATAGTCTTGATACTATAAAACTTATAAAATTAATAAGAAACTAAGTTTAAGTATTTTTTTAATAATAAAACAAATATTGAGGATTTCCACCTAAATAAATTATCCTGATCTTCAAAGACCACAAAACAATACTAGAAGTCATCATAAAAATTATTCAAAATTACCTACGTGCTCAGCAGATGATGTAAAATCAGTAAAACTACACATCTGTGCATTTTAAAACAATATTAATAGTACAAATGAAGGATGAGTGCAGAATTATCACATTTACGCCATAAAAGATTAACAGATTCTGTGGCTAAACTAGCACAGATATCCAGCAGATCTGATGTCAGCAGATTGACAGCACCAATCAAAAGTGCTAATCTTTCCCTGAATGGATTTCCAGCCTCATCCCAAGAGCAGAAACCTCTCTAAGTACCCTGAGAAGCTCATAGTAACCCCAAAAAGGTATTTATACAGACCTCTTTGGACCTATCATTCCCCATCAGTTTAACAGGAATTATTATTATCAATCAGACACCGTTTCATTGTTATTCAAGTGCTTTTAAAAGAGATAAGCAAGTGATTTATGAATTAGTCTGTAGTATTATTATTTATTTCTCAAAAAACCAATCAACCCATTGAAGTTCATCAAGTGAATCCTCCCCATCTGCTCTCAAACCCCTCTTATTATAGCAGGATTCTCATGCTAAAGTGCTCAGAGTGAGTGTTTCCCTTCCTGTCTTGGCCATTGTGCTGTTTTGCCCGGCCATATCAGTGGAATAAGCCCTTTCTAAGGCATCCATCTTCATTCCAAGGTTTTTAAACTGCCTAAGTAGGCCCCTTGAAGAGAGGTTGTTTGTCTGTAAAGACCCCCAGTAGTATAATACTGTGGCCCCTCTTTTATAAAAAATTGAAAAAAAAATTTAACCAAACAAATTAAACCTTGCGCCATCTCTTAAAATATTCATTGTTTGAGCTTTTTACATGTTTATCATTGGAATACTATTATTATTATTATTACAGTATCTTCTATCACTATCTTTGGCTAAAGGAATGCAAGGTTCCTGGTATCAGAGAGCTGACATTCAGCTTTTTCCAAACTTTCAAACTCTCAGGGTCATAATAATTGATATTGGAGGAAAAGAGAAGTTGGAAATTCTTCATTTGGACTTTGCTTTGTCTTTATTCTCTTTTTAATTCCAGTTTACCACTTGAAATTTTGAGTTTTCCACTCTCAATCTTGGCCTGTCTTTCTTGAACTTCCAGCTTTTTTTTCAATTTCACATTGGGATTTTGAAATTTTGTTGTTCATTTGAAGTAAGATTTGTCCTTTGTCCACCATCTTCCATTGTTCTTATGATGTAGAGTTCAGCTTATCCAGAACGTTTACCTTTCAATTGTCATTGGAATGTTTATTGTTTAATCTTTGTTATTTTCTGGCCTTGGATCTAGGGTGTCAGCCTACTAGATGCCAAGGACCTAGCTCCTTCTAGCTGCTAGAGGTGATAGAAAATTTAGAGCAAAAATGTTGAAAAATGCCAGAGATATATTTTGGCTGAAAGGGTTAAATTTATTTATATATATATAAAAATAAATTTAAAAAGGGGGTCCAAGAACTCAATGGGGTTGTTGAGCCCTCCGGAACACAGGCACATGTCTGTTAAGGAAAATATAGATGCAATTTTGGTGCCTGTGGGGTTTACAAGGACTCCTTTCAAGAAGGTTGTGTGTAATTTCCTTGTGGTTTGGGTTATGCAAAACCTAAAAAATGTATATAATTCAGCAGTATCACTTACTAGGCCTAGATACAGACTTATTCTTGATGGATGGGCCAATATTCAGGGATTCAGGGTGCTTGAAGCTGATTCTGGGGCAGGCTGAATGGCTGGATGCTGATTTTGGCCAAAAATAAGGATTCAAGAGTTTTGTGTATATTTTTATCAGAAATTGGTCCAGGATCACACACTTATTTCTTATAAGGTTTTGATGGATTGAGGACAAAAATATCTGAAGCAATCATGACTATATAACTGGACGAATCAGTCAGAAATGGCTGGGGGAGGAGCCTTTATTTATATCATTTTGGGTCCCCTCATGGTGCAGTCTTTTTACCAACCAAAGGAGGGTGACCCAGTGTCACACGACCACCCCATGTACTATAGGGCAATTCTTAGATGATCTTGAGCGCAAAGGAATGCTGAGTGCGAGGGAAAGTGTGAGTAGCAAGACTCAGTTGCAAAGTGCAAACTTGGTTATGCCACTCAACAAACGGAAAGAGGAATGGAATGTGTTCCAAGGAAGGAAACTCAACCTGAGTTCAATGTGATAACTAGGCTGTAGAAAAATGCAAGAATGTATGAAATTAACTAACTGAGGAGACAATCATCAGGAAAGGGGATAGCCTTTATAAGGTAATCCAAAGTGACTAGATACAACCTGGTGATGAGCTAACTACAGTTGAAGTTGTGAGGCAATGAATGACAGGAAAGGGATAGGAAATGAAGCAGTAGTAAATATCCGAGGTCATAGCGTAAGTGCAAGACAATAGAATCTGAGCGTAAAATTGTATGACAAATTGGGACAGGAGCAAGTGACCTTGAAGGTAATGCAAAGGAGAAGTAATAGTGTATGCAGGGTAGGGACTAGTCCAATTGCCAACTGTACAGTAATGATGGCTTAGTTAGACGTAGATGCGAACTAACAAACAGTGCTTGACCAAAGATGGAAGTCCAAGGCTGTTGATTGGCCAGGGAAGGAGATTGGATCTCATAATGGATGGCCGGCTGGTATGGAGTTAACCACAAATTTCGCAAGTATATACTGATTTGGTTGCCAAGATTGGAAGGTCAACGCAAGCCTGAGGAAGTAGCAGATTGCACCATTGATGTTGTGCTTTATTTGTGTCACACTTTCAGACTGAGGTAGATGGTACTGAGGAGAGGACATGTCAAAGTGATGAAGACAATAATTCCTAAGTGCAAGGCGTGACAGTTGCCCGGGTATAAATACGCAAGCTCCTGCAAGCGTTCTGATAAATTTTCCTATTGATTTCAAGTTGTTAATGATTAATGTATACCCTTTACACATTATTTAATTCATTACTCAATAAATTTATAATTTATATAAAATGTCGTCATTGTTGTCCCGCCGTTGCAAAAACTGTATTTGCCAAAACAAGCAATGTGTCACTAGTACTGCCATCCAAGGCCTTGGAGGCAAGTGCAAGCAATGTTGCCTTTGCAAAGTAGCCTGCAATTTCCCTATAAATGTCAATTTGGCTGTTGAGGGTCCTTCAGAGTCATCAAGGGGGATGTGGAGTCGTAGGTCCGCGCCAAGGGTTAACTACGAGATACCACCGTTGCCGGAGATCAAATACTTGGGGAATTGAGTTCCTGGTGAGTACTAATCTGGACTGACTAATGATCATAAAGATAGTAACTAAATTTTGCTTGTTTTGCTAGTGTTGCCCCATTTCCAAAGGTATACTACAAACACACCACAGCCACCACCACCTTATTGGGGTCCACTGACTGAACTTCTGGGGCCCCAGATGAATGCCGAGGTGCAAGACAAAGTGCCCAGTGGGGAACCAGTTGGAGTCATAACTGAGGAAGGAAACAAAGCGGAAAGAGGATTGAGAGATGGAGAAGAAGGAAATGGAGGAAGAGAGGGAATGGGGGGAGAAGAGGCTATAAAAGAAGAAGTGAGAGAAGGAAATGAAGATGGAAGAGATGGAGTGGATGGAACGGAAGGAATGGAGGGCCAAGGCAAAGCAGATCCGGTGCGAGTTGTGGGGCCAGTCAAAACGGATCCGAGGCAGCTGACGGGCAATATTGGAGAAGGCTTGTTAGGAGTCCAAAGGAAGAGAGCGTACAAAGAGCTCTTGGAGGAAGGTGGATGGAATGCTTGGCCAAAGCAAGCTTGGATTGCAAGGTGCAAGGAAATCTTCAAGAGGCATATCGTAATGGAAGTGCTAGTTCTCCAAAGGATGTCCACACTAATCAATGATGAAGACCTGGATAATTTTTGATCCATGGTTGCGGAATTGACTGCAAATTGGGAGGATGCAGAGAAGGAAGTAAAGGAAACTTTGTAATTATTTATTATAAATATATATTTTCTCTTTTTTTTTTTTTTTTTTTTTAATTATAAATAGAAATTTTTTTCTTTTTTTTAATAAGGAATGAAGTTTTATTTAGTAGAAATGAAAGGGAAATGAGAAAAAGGAATAACACGGTGAGATGGAGGAATTGACTGATGGGATGTTGGTGTGAAATAAAATGGGGTTAGATGAGATGGAATGTGGAATGGAATGGGATTGGATGAGATAGAATGTGGAATGAAATGAGATTGGATGAGATAGAATGTGGAATGAAATGAGATTGGATGAGATAGAATGTGGAATGAAATGAGATCGGATGAGATAGAATGTGGAATGAAATGGGATTGGATTGGATTGGATGGAATCATGATTTTCAAGGTTTGCAAGGGTAGCTCACATGGAAGTCTCAAATCAGATTGGGTGAATTGCAAAGGTGATGGGCTGGTTCCCACAAGGTGCAATCTTTGTTGGACTTGAAGCCAGACCATTTGACAAGGTATTGAAGTTTTCCTTTGCGTAACCTGGAATCCAGAATATGACTTACTTCCAACTCTTGATGATTGAGGAAAGTGACGGGTTCAGGAGGGGGATGAGTCTTGCCTGGGTATAGGACTTGAGCTGGCTCTAGGAGAGACACATGAAAGACCAGGTGGATACCTTTCCATTTTGCAGGTAAAGTAAGTTTAAAGGCGTTAGGGGAGATGACTGATTCTACTTTAAAGGGGCCAAGCTTTCTTTTGGAGAGTTTGCAAGTTGGGCGAGTGCTGCAAATGTTGAGAGCATCAAGCCATACTTGATCTCCTACTGCAAAGGTTGGAGCCGTAGTGCAAGATCAATCTGCTTGCTCCTTAAAGCGCTGGTTTTCTTCTTCAAGGTTGGTCCAAAGTTGCGATTGAAGGGATTGAATTTGTTCAAGGTAATTGGTAGGAGGTTGAGAAGGTGCTACGTGAAGGGAAGAGAAAGTTGGGTTTCTCCCATAAAGAGTTTGGAAGGGAAACTGTTTGGTGGAGGAATGAGTGGAGTTTTTGTAGGAGAATTTGGCTAGTGGGAGCCATTGCAACCAGTCGCCTTGTTGATAGGCAAAATACATTTGAAGATATTGTTTGAGAATCTGATTAACTTGCTTGGTTTGCCCATCCATTTCCAGGTGGTAAGCCATTGATAAATTGCAAGTGATCTTCAAATGTTGGCATAGCGAGGTCCAGAAGCTTGAGACAAACAGAGATCCACAATCACTAACTATATTATCAGGGAGACCATGTTTTGAAAATACATATTCTATGAACAAGTTAGCTAAGTCTTCTGAAGAGGCCGTCACATTAATGCGCAGAAATAAAGCCATCTTTGAGAAGCAATCTACTACTACTAGAATAGCATCATATCCACTAGAAGAAGGTAATTGAGAGATGAAATCCATAGAAAGAAAGTGCCAAGGATGAGGCAGAATTTGAAGTGGCTGAAGCAGCCCATACTTCCAGTGTTTTGAGGACTTGTTACGATTGCAATCATAGCACGCGCTAACATAGTCTTTTAATTCTTTGGTCATACCAGGCCAGTAGAAGTCTTGTGCAATCAATTGGTAGGTTTTATCCTGCCCATGATGACCAGCAAGCGGAGAATTGTGCTGTGACTCAAAGATATATAACTTAATGCAAGAATGATCTGGTACTACTATACAATTATCATAGACTAAAAAGTCATTATCATAAATACTGTAACTACTATCTAATAAGTTTGCAATTTTGCAAATTTCAATTCACTTGGGGTTGTCATGTTGAGCTTGTTGGAGTTCGGAAGCCAAATCTTGTAAGTGAGCAATGATCAAACTGAGTTGGGAAGATTGGGTTGAGAAGAGTGTCCTAACGTTTTCAGGGTTGTTTTCGGCAAAGGTGCTCCCCACCCCTGGGTAAACGTCATCCCAACGTGATAAAGCATCAGGAACTACCGCTTGTTTCCCAGGACGGTACATTATTGTAAAGTGGAACTTGAGAGGGAGATGGCCCATTTTGCCTGTCTACGTGTCAGGACTTTTGAGCTCATGAAATACTTTAAAGAGTTATGATCAATTAAAACCTCAAAGGATTCCCTAAGGCTCAAAAGGTATGAACGCCATTTCTTCAAGCAATAAACAATTGCGAGAAGTTCCTTCTCATGAATCTCATAGTTAAGCTCTGCAGCGAGCAACTTTCCAGACTTGAAAGCTACGGGATGAAAAAGAGAAGTGGAGGAAGAGAACTGCAAGATTACTCCTGCGATTGCATAGTCGCTTGCGTCTGTTTTGACAATAGTGCGAGCTAGCTCATTGAAGTGAGCTAGTGTTGGAGCAGTGGTAAAAGCTTTCTTCAGAACTTTGAACTCCAAAGCAGCTTGTTTGGTAAAAACAAAAGGAGTGTCTTTTTGAAGAAGGTTAGTAAGATTTACGGTTTTTTTGGCGTAGCGCTCAATGAACCTCCTATAAAAATTACTGAAACCAAGGAAAACTTGAAGGGATTTGACAGAAGAAGGTGGAGGCCAGTCCAATATGCGTTTGCTTTTGGCTGGGTCCATTGATAGTCCTTGCTGCAAGACTACGACACCTAGAAACCAAAGAGAAAAGGAATGGAATTCACACTGAGAGGCTTTTGCAAACAGGTCATTCTTGCAAAGTTGCTGCAGCACCTCTCGCACATGTGCAATGTGATCTTTGAGGTTCCTCAAGAAGACTAGTATATCATTGAGATATACCACGAGGTATTTACCTATGAGATTGGAGAAAATGTTGTTGAAAAAATGTTGAAAAGTGGAAGGAGCGTTACAGAGGCCAAAAGGCATGACGGTATACTCATAACCGCCAAACCAGGTTCTCATTGCGGTCAAATAATCATGACCTTCCCTAATGCAAATTAGGTTATAGGCACCTTGAAGGTCTAACTTTGAGAAATAAGCAGCTCCATGGAAGAGGGTGAGGAGATGTGACATAGGCGGTACTGGATAGGCATTATTCCGGGTTACCTGGTTCAGTTTCCTGTAGTCAAAACAAAGGCAAAGTCCGCCGTCCTTTTTTGGAACAAATAGGACAGGTGAACCAGTATTCAAATTGCTTGGTCAAAGAAATCCTTTTGCTACATTTTCCGCAATGAAGTCTTGAAGCGCAATTGATTCTTGCATCAAGAGAGAGTAAACTGGTACTGGTGCCGGAGGTGGGCCAGTAATTTCAATCTTGTGATTGTAAGGACGGAATGGAGGCAGTTTATCTGCTCTTGCAGCTGAGAAGACGTCAGAGAAGTCATGATAAACTGAAGGTAAAGACTCTTGAATGATTTCTAAATCTTCACTCTTGTCATCTTCAAGCACCGGGTTTGAGGTTCTTGCATGGTGCAAGAGGATTAGGGAGCTCAAAATACACTGTTTGGTTGGTGTCTGTTTCTCTTCAAAGGAACAGTAAAGAGGTAAGCTGGATAGGTAAGCGATAACTCCTAAATCTGAAGAGGGAATTTGGGAATGAAGGTCAGGATATTGCAAACCTCCTGGCGGAAAAGTGTCATCCAACTCAATGACAGTGTCAGGTAGGCTGTTTAATTCCTGATTGACGGAAAGATTAGTGTTCTGGGGGTGCAAGGTTCAAAGGTTAATTAATCCTTCTTGCCAGTTCACATCTGGATTCCAGTAAACTAGGAAATCATGGCCTAGAATGGTATCATCCATTCTGGGTATAGCCAAGACAAATAAATCCCATTCAAAGCTGGTTAAATTGGAGAATGCAAAGGTCCATTTTGCCTTTTGGGAAACCCAATAAGACGGTTCAGTCGCACTACTTACTAAATAGATAGGAAATTTATTTATCTTGGAACGCTTAAGATTTTTGGAAGTGGCAAAAGATTCACTGATGAAGGAAACATTAGCGCCGGAGTCAAGTAAGACTCAATAAGGGGTGTTGTTGGAATGAAATAGGATAAATCTTGAACTAGGAGCACTTACTGACTTGCAAGTGCAAAGATTTACTCACGGTGATTTAGATAATGTGTAGTTTTCCCTGCGAGTATCAGAAAAACTACAAGCTATTTTTTTGACTGCTTAGCCGCTTCACCCGCTAACCTCTTTGCACAACTGTTGACATCTTGTTTTCCTCCACAATACATAAACAGCCTGTTCTTTTCCCTTTGTAGCCGTTCCTTGTTCTGCAGCATCCCGGTTTCTTTGTCCAAGAACTTCTGAGTTTTGGTGACGGTTTTCCCTTTTGAGTTGGAGTTTGAAGTTGGGGTTGGTTTGGGTGGTTTTGGGTTCCTCGTGTTTTGCTTCAAAGAGTTGTCCACCCTTGGAGCCAAGGTGGACGGTCCATGGTTGTTTCGCCATGAGCAATTCTTGTTGTGATAGCCATTATCAAGCTCAATCACTCAATTGATTAGCTGCTGAAGCAAGGTTGTCTTATGACCCCCCACTGCAAGCTGTTTGATTAAGCGTGCCAATAGACCCTTTCAGAAATGGAATAGAAAAGCGGCCTTGTTCCACTGGATGCAAGACTTCAAGGTTTGAAAATGAGAAATATAAACAGAAGCTCTACTATTTTTGTTCATAACTAAACTATTAAGTTTGTATTTGGCATTTTGAACTTCATTGGGGTTGCCAAACAGGGTGAACAGTTGTTGCTCAAACCTGTCCCAGTTTTTGAGAATACACGTGGGACTGTTGTTGGACAAAAGTTTGAGGTATAGTTCAAACCACTGCAAGGCTCTACCTCCTAAGAAGGACAAAGCATACATAACTTTATGTCTATTGGAAGGGAAATTGTTGGAGTTGTTTGAAAAGATTATTTTACAAGACTGTAGGTAGGATTTAAGCTTATGAGGGTTTTCTCCCGTAAATTGATTGGGTTGTTTCATGCCCGGAGTGCAAAAGCTAGGAGTACTTGGACTAGATTTCTGGGCACCATGAGTGAGGGCCTGGATCAATGTTGAAAGCAGGGTCCAAGCATTGGGCTTGGGAGCAGTAGTGCGAACCCCTGGTCTACAACGAGTCAAGGTTTCATCAGAAGAATGGTCGGAATCTGCGAATTCCGCGAGAGGGTCCATTGGAACATCCCGTGGAGGAGTCCGAGGATCATTGAGGGGTTCAACAGATGGCAATTTTGAAGGAGGAACGGGATCTAAGGGTTTTTGGGCCCAAGGAGTGCTGGTTTTCCCTACCTGATGGATCTCATCATTGTAAGGGGCGAGGGAAGCGTTACCGGTTGAGCGAGTACGTGACATTGAGAAAAAGAAGTCTAATAGAGGTTGGCAAGCTACAATAGATGAGTTCAGTTAGTTAATTTACTGTCACACAACCACCCCACGTACAATAGGGAAATTCTTAGATGATTGTGAGCGCAAGTGAATGCTGAGTGCGAGGGCAAGTGTGAGTAGCAAGACTCAGTTGCAAAGTGTGACCTTGGTTATGCCACTCAACAAACGGCGAGAGGAATGGAATGTGTTCCGAGGAAGGAAACTAAACCTGAGTTTGATGTGATAACTAGGCTGTAGCAAAAAGCAAGAACGTATGAAATTAACTAACTGAGGAGACAATCATCAGGCAAGGGGATAGCCTTTATAAGGTAATCCAAAGTGACTAGATACAACCTGGTGATGAGCTAACTACAGTTGAAGCGGTGAGGCAATGAATGACAGGAACGGGATAGGAAATGAAGCAGTAGTACATATCCGAGGTCATAGCGTAAGTGCAAGACAATAGAATCTGAGCGTACAATTGTATGACAAATTGGGACAGGAGCAAGTGACGTTGAAGGTAATGCAAAGGAGAAGTAATAGTGTATGCAGGGTAGGGACTAGTCCAATCTCCAACTGTACAGTAATGATGGGTTAGTTAGACGTAGATGTGAACTAACAAACAGTGCTTGACCAAAGATGGAAGTCCGAGGCTGTTGATTGGCCAGGGAAGGAGATTGGATCTCATAATTGATGGCCAACTGGTATGGAGTTAACCGCGAAGTTTGCAAGTATATACTGAGTTGGTTGCCAAGATTGGAAGGTCAACGCAAGCCTGAGGAAGTAGCAGATTGCACCATTGATGTTGTGCTTTATTTGTGTCACGCTTTTAGACTGAGGTAGATGGTACTGAGGAGAGGACATGTCAAAGTGATGAAGACAATAATTCCTAAGTGCAAGGCATGACACCCAGGCTAGTAATGAGGCCAGGGAGCCATCAGTGTGTTTTTGTAGACCTACTCTGGTCACTACAGAGGTACAGGAAGCCCTATGTCATCATGCTTGGGGCTTGATACACGTTTCTGTACCCTGAATGACCTCACTGTATCAGCCAAAGAAGTAGTATTCAATTAATAAAATATAGTGAACAAGGCTAATGCTGAGGCTAAGGGACCATTAGTGTGTTTTTGTGAACCTGCTCTAGCCACTACAGAAGTATGGAGATCCTTATGTCATCATACTTGGCGCTTGGTACACGTTTGTGTAACCTTAATGACCTCACTGTATCAGCCAAAGAGATTGTATTCAATTAATATTTTTATATATAAGCCATGGTCTCCTGAGGCCAGGGGCTAAAACACATGCTCAGGAAACTTGTTCCTGACGGCTGATTTAGAGTATGAGGCTCTTCTTTCCATATTTGCCTAATTGGGGTTTCTTTAATTGAGTAGTTTGCCCCTGTTTGTGACTAGTTACATACAGTCTAAATTGTACAGGGTACAGGGGAGGTTGTATGGGTGCCTGGTATATTTTGAGCAAGTTAGCACAAAGCTAATCTACTTTTTATCCCCATTGCACACTCTCAGGGTGCTACAGTAACTAATATTAGTCTAATTAAATCTACTTAATTGGGTATTAAGCCAGTGGTTGTGACTAGTTACGTACAGTCTTCCTTGTATAGGGTTCAGAGGAGGTTGTATAGGTGTCAGGTGTCTTGTGGGCTAGTCCGCACGAAGCTAGGCCTCTGTGTATCCTCAGTGTACCCTCTCAGGATTCTTCTGTAGCTATTGTGTACTCTTTTGGGCCCAAGCCTTCTGTACAGGTCCCATTACAGGGGACCCCGACAACCTGTCAGCTTGCTACTATAAACAGAGCAAGAATGTCAAATAGTAACACAAAATATGAAAAATAAGAACACCTCAATTAAAAAATTAAGGATTTGGAAATCCATAAATATTATTACGGGAATGGATTCCTCACCCAAAATTAGGTAGGGTCACTCACTGACCCCACCCTTGAATTCCAAGTCCTTATTTTTTTAAAATAATTAAAAGGAAAAGTACTAAAAATTACAATACCTGTATGGCACTTTCTGGCCATTCTAAAATTTCACACGTATTGTCACGTATAGGGTTTACACCTAAAATTCACTCAGAATTGAGGTGTTGTGTATATTTTAGGAGTTACACGCGGAAATGTGTTATGTCACAATTCCCGCGCGCAGCCCCGCATCATTACATAACCCTACGTAGCAGCAGCAGGATCGTGCGTACTAGAGACCCACGCGCAGCTGATTCTTCCACGCACGCAGCTGATCCTACCCTGCGCGCATCTGTACTACTGATCCCCGCACCTGGATTAGTTGTGACTAATCTGACAACCAGGTACCGCTTAGAAGAGCTACAACCTAGTTAGGGTTGCCTAGCATATGTAACAAACGGACATAAGCATGAATTATGATCTAAAAAGATCAAAACTTAAATAAAATTAATGAAAATTAAGTTTTAAACATTTTTTTATAATAAGTCAAAGATCAAGGACTACCACGTAAACCACGGATCTTGTTCTTTGAAGACCACAAAACACTACAAGAAGTGTTCATACAAATTATTGAAAATTATCTAAATGATCAGCAGATGACGGAAAACCAGTAAAAATCCACATCCTCACGCTTTGAAGCAATATCAATAGTACAAATGAAGGATGAGTACAGAATTATCAAATTTACACCATAGCAAATCAACAGATCCTGTGCCTAAAATAGTACAGAAATCCAGCAGATCTAAGGGCAGCTGATTGACAGCACCAAGTAGACGTGCTAATCCTGCCCTGACTGGCTTTCAAGCCTCAGAACACAAACAGAACCCTCTCTACGTGCCCTGAGAAGACCAAAATCACCCTAAAAAGGTATTTATACAGACTTTTTTGGATCAATTATTCCATCATCAGTTTACCAGGAATTATTTATTATCAATCAGACACCGTGTCATTGTTAATCAAGTGCTTATATGAAGATAAGCAGGTGATTTATGACTTAGTCTGCAGTAGTATTATTTTACCTTTATAACCAATCAACCATTGAAGTTTAGTCAAGCAATCTACCCCATCTGCTCTGAAACCCTTCCAATTATTCCAGGCTTTTTGTGGTAAAGTGCTCAGAGTGAGTTTTACTCTTCCTGTCAAGGCGGTTTGGGCTGTTAAGCCCAGCCATCAGTGGAATAAGTCCTTTCTGAGGCACCCATATTTATTCCAAGGTTCTTAAAAACTGCCTAAGGATGCCCCTTGATGAGAGGTTGCTATTCTGTAAAGATCCCCAGTAGTATAATACTGTGGCCCCTCTTTTTTATTATATTGAAAACCCTTTACTACCAAACCAATTAAACCTTGCAACTGCTCTTATTTGAGCTTCTAAGCGTTTATTATTGGAATAATAATTATTATTATCATTCCAGAATTTTTATCACTCTCTGTAGCTAAAGGACTGCAAGGTTCCTGGTATCAGAGAGCTGACAACTGCGGGTCTGGCTGGGAAATATCCTCAAATAATTAATTTTTAATTCTTTATTCCTTGGACCAATCTATTTTTAAAAAAATAAGTTAACATACTTATAACATATATTTTTGATCATTTGTTTCTCTAGTGGATCTTAAGACCAACGGAAAATTGATCAATTATTATTTGGACCTTATTAAAAAGAAAAGAGAAGAAAAACTGCGTAACTTTGTCCCTGTTATTATAACTCCTGAGCAACAACAGGAGAAATTGCTTTATTATAAGCAGCAGGTTATAAAAGACAAAGAACTCAAGCTTGGAAGAATTATCAATTTCAATTCTTTATTAAGGCAACATAAGGAGTGGAAAATTTATCAAAGGAAGCTTTATATTTATAAACTAAATAATCCTGAAGATAAAGAAAAACCCAAAAATAATAAAAGTGATTATTTTTTCTAAAAATCACCTTATCACGTAAAAATACAAAAATATATTAAAATTATATTTTTTTATCCATCTCAGTGGATTTTGTTTTTGGTGATCTCATTGACCAGGACCTCCTAGAGGACGTCCCAGACAGTGTACTGTTAGATTAACCCTTGGATTTATCCCAGGATCTGATTGGGACTCACTCAGACCCTGTTGGAATACCTTCCAAGAATAGTTGTGATCCCAACCAAGTGTTGGTACCATTGAATTGAACTCTAAGTAAGTTAAAATATTTCTAAAAAATTATTAAAAATATAAAACACATGAAAAATATTATTTTTATAAATTTAAAGTCTTTTTTCAAAGTTTTTACAAAATACTTACATATTTCCTTTGGTACTATGTATCAAAATAGGTGCAACACCCATGCAACTGGCAGAGCCCCATCATATGGATCTCTGCCTGGAGGAACCCATACGCGCAATGACTCCAGTTGCAAACGCAATGAAGGTACCCAAAACCGTGACCATAGCGTCACACGGGATGACAATGGCAACAGCCACGGCCGCCAACTTGACCAACAGACTGTTGGAGAGCCCTCCTTTGCCCACCAGGTTATCCCAGGAGGGTAAAGGTCCTCCTAAGCCACCCCAGCTGGACTCAACCAAGGAGGAAAGGGTAAAAATGATAGTGAAAGAGCGCGTGAGCTATTGGGAACAATTCAGGTTGGCTCAGACCCAGGAGGATCAACCAGGTATGAGAAAAGCCATTTCTCAGGCAAAGAAATCTCAAATTTCTCTGCAAAGGTTGATCCCAAAGAAAGAAGTAGAAGCCTACGTGCAGAACTGGAATCCTTGGGATCAGTTAGCTTCCTTAAAGGGAAAGGACCCCAAAAAGAGGAGGTCCTCAGCCCATCAGAAGTTAAGGAACCCAAAGGATTGTGAAACATAATATCCTTAGCCCAGAAGTGGAAAAAGGTGTACCACAATTAGATGTAGAAGCTCTAAATAGATTTTCCATAAATGTGTCTGACAATTTTACTATTATTAGCCAATTCTTTGACAAAGTTTATCACCAATTGGACAAATTAAGTTCAAGTATTTTTAGAGTGATTTAAACTCAGTCTCAGATTATGAGAATTGATGAGTTGGAAATACAACAAATCAAGGATAGTATAAGAGCTAGTAAGTTTGACCTTATGAAACATATTGATGACAATCAATCAATTCTTCAGGAAGATATTCTTGCAACCATAGACCAGCTTAAAGAAGAAGTTAAGAAAACTAGTCCTACTCCTTCAGTTCATTTCATCTGGCTAACAAAATTGACCTATTAAGCAAGAAACTTGATTTAGAGTTAGGTATGATTAAGAATGATCTCAGAGATCTTAAAACCAACACTACTAAATCTCCGGTCATTGACTTAGAAGAAACTAGACCTGCCAGGTTCACCATTACTCCTAGTGTTCCTCCCAGGACCAGGATAACTAGGAATGAGTCTTTCATACCCAGTCCTTCTCCGGAAATGGAGCAGGCTTTGAAGCTACTTCCTCCCATCACTGAATGGCCTAAATTCTCCAGAGAAGGAGAATACAACCATGTCAGTTTCATTAAGTTTATTGACTATACTCTTTCTTCCTATGAGCTCCCTGATGCAATAGCTGTGGTAAGATTGCCCAGATTATTTGAAGGAGTAGATCTTGATTGGTTTATCAATAAAAGAGAAGAAGTTGGATCTTTATCCTGGAATTCTTGGAAATAATTGAGCAAAGTGCAGTTTGGCACCAGGATTTGGAAAAGAAAGATGATGAAAACTTTTAAAACTTCCCAGTTTGATCCATCCAAGGACAAACCTCATAAGTGGTGCTTAGACCAGAAAAAAAGGTTGGACTGTTTCTATCCTGATTCTGATAAAGGAGAATTCAATGAAAGACTCCTCAACTTATGTCCTGGACAAATCAACCACAGTGTAAGGTGTAGAATGCCTATGGATTTAGATCTTTCCACCTTAATAGGTGTATTGGAAGAGACTATTGATATGAATGGTCTTGACAAAAGAGTCAATAGACCTCCAAGAGAACAAAATACTAGGAACAGGGAAGAATATACCGCCAAAACTAAGGAATCCCCTCTACTTTGGAAGTCATGAAGACTCCAGAATCAAAAGAGAAAGTATGTTGAAACTGTAATCAAACAGGACAAGTAAAAACTGATTGTCCTCTACCTAGGAAAAGGATTAATCTTATTGAAGGAGAAGAGTATGACAATCCTGACCCTCACCTTGATGATACTGACGCATCACTCTCTGATTGTGATCTAATAATCACTAACCCTATCAATGTTATTGAAGGTAGTATTGATTCTTCTCTGGAAATAAATTCTGTCAATGAGGATTCTAACTTACCTCAAAAATGGAATCCCAACATGAAGACTCACCAAATCTCTGAGGCTAAGGCTTTGATCCTAAAACCTTCTGCCGATAAAAGTTACACTTCAGGAAAAACATGCTATGCTACTGGTTTAATCCAAGGTTCCCCTGTTAAGTTACTTCTAGGTAGTGGAGCCTTTTGCTCATGTGTTTGTTCAACTTATCTGGAGAAAAAAGACCCAAACTGGCTACTTAACTTACTACCAGTACCTCAGGCTAAGTTTAGCAGTTGTAATTCTGCTCTCAATGCTGTTGGAGTATGGTCTTCTGATATCATACTCCCTCACTCTAAAGGATCTCTCAAACTGAACATTGAATTTGTAGGGCTAAAAAACGGAGTATGTAATTATTTTATGCTTGTCAGCTCTCTGATACCAGGAACCTTGCAGTCCTTTAGCTACAGAGAGTGATAAAAGAACTTGGAGCAATAATATTCCAAAGAATAAACACTTTAAAGCTCCAATAATGGTATGGTAAGAGCAAGTGCAAGGTTTATTTGGTTTGGTTATAAATTTTTTAAATATAATATAAAAAGAGGGGCCACAGTATTATACTACTGGGGATCTTTACAGACTAGCAACCTCTCTTCAAGGGGCCTCCTTAGGCAGTTTAAGAACCTTGGAATAAATATGGGTGCCTTAGAAAGGACTTATTCCACTAATGGCCGGGCTTAACAGCACAAGTGGCCTAGACAGGAAGGGAAACACTCACTCTGAGCACTTGACCACGAAAATCCTGGAATAATTGGAAGGGTTTCAGAGCAGATGGGGTAGATTGCTTGACTAAACTTCAATGGTTGATTGGTTAATAAAGGTAAATAATACTACTACAGACTAAGTCATAAATCACTTGCTTATCTTCATATAAGCACTTGATTAACAATGACACTGTGTCTGATTGATAATAAATAATTCCTGATAACTGATTAACTGATTAACTGATTGGAAACAGAAGGGCAAAAAGAGCCTGTTTAAATATTCTTTTTTGGGTGCTTGAGGACCTCTAGAAGGGGTACTAGCCATGGGCTGAGGCTAGGGGGGCAATCAGGGCAAAATTGGCACGTCCTCAAGGTGCTGTTAGCCTGCTGGCCTTAGATCTGTCAAGGAACAGCTCCTTTTTAGCTGCAGGATCTGTTAATCAATAGATTAGTCATTTTTCTGATCCTGCACTGATCCTCAATTTGTACAATAAGTACTGGTCCAAAGTGAGCAGACGTAGATTTTTATTGATTTTCCATCCTCTGCTGATCCTGTATGTAATTTTTAATAATTTTTACGACCACTCCTTATGTAGTTTCGTGGTCTTTGAAGGTTCTGATCAACTTATCTCGTGGTGAGTCTGGATCTTTATTTAATTAATAAAAAATACTAAAAATTAGTTACTAACGAATTTTAATTGATTTTTAAGGTTTTTGAACCATAATCTATGCTCGTGTGGTAGCTTTACATATGTAGTGTAGATCCTACTATATTGTAGCTTCTCTGAGCGGTACCTGGATGTCATACTGATCACTGCAGGAGGCGCGGGGATCAGTCCATTCAAATGCGCGCGGGGACTGATCCGCTGCTCAGATGCGCGCGGGGGACTGTACCGCTGCGCGCGTGACTAGGTCACGGGATTACCTGCGCGGGAATTCAGTTGCGCGGGAGTTCAGCGCTGTAGGGACGCGGGGCTGCGTGCGGGAGTTGGCGTACGCAGGAGTCCAACGCTGTAGGGACGCGGGGCTGCGTGCGGGAGTTTGCATACGCAGGAGACCAGCGCTGTAGGGACGCGGGGCTGCGTGCGGGAATTGTGACAAAACACAATTTCCCGTGTAACTCCTAAACTACACACAACACCTGGATTTCGACTGAAATTTAGGTGTGAAACCTATACATGACGTATCATGTGAAATATTAAAATGGCTAAAAGGTGCCATACTGGTGCCGTGGTCATTTACCATTTTGTATTAAATTAATTAAAAAATATAAGGAGTAAGAATTCAAGGGTGGGGTCAGTGAGTGACCCAACCTTATTTTGGGTGGGGAATCCATTTCTGCAATAATATTTATGAATTTCCTACTCCTTCATTTTATAATAATTTTATTTATTCATTTATCTTTGTTCCTTTTAATTTTGTTAATATTATTATTGTTGTTGCTTTGTCAGGTTTCTCTGTGCTAAGTAGCAGGCTGAAAATGCTTGGGAATGATTCTCTTTGCCTTTATGGTATAGATGTATTCCTAATGAAAGTTAGATACTTCACCGTGGGAGGAGAATTGAATAAGAAGTTGCAAATATGTCATGTCAATGCTCAAACTTCTGATTCAACTTATGAAAAACACTTAGAGAAGTTCAATCAGGAATAATTTTCTCAAGCTTCTTTGAATTCCCTTCTCAATGAAGAACAGAAAGGGGATATCCTACAAGTATGCTTTGAAAATCAGAATGCTTTCTGTACCAAAGATCACCCCATTGGTAACATCAAAGGACATGATATGATCCTAAGTCTAACTATTAAGCCTCCTTACCCACCTAACCTCAGGAGACCTGCTTAACCTTTGAGTCCAAAATCCAGAGCTGCTCTGGACACCCATATTCAAGAGTTGGTTGACTTACAAGTCTTAAGGAAAGTAGGACACAATGAACAAGTGGATATTACTACCCCAGGAATTATAGCTTGGCACAATGATAAGTCAAGAATGGTTGGAGATTTCAGGATGCTTAAAAACTACACCCAAGCTGATTATTATCCAATTCCAAGAATTGACCATGCTCTACATAACCTTTCCAAGGCTAAGTACATAACCACCATGGACATGCTGAAAGGCTTTCACCAAATACCTATCAGCCCTGATAGCCGGAAATTCATGAGAATTATCTGTCATTTGGGAATTTATGAGTATCTTAGGATGCCTTTTGGTATTAAAAATGCTCCTTCTAATTTTCAAAGGATGATGGAAACAGTCCTAGGATTATTCATCAGACAGGGATGGATGATGGTATACATTGATGATGTTATCATTTACTCTGATCATTGGGATACTCACATGGAAAAATTAAGGCTAGTCCTCAAAACCATCTCTGCCGTAGGATTTAAAGTATCAATGAAAAAATGTAACTTTGGCTACGGGGAACTCAAAGCCTTAGGACACATTGTCTCTGGACTAACCTTAGCTGCTGACCAAAACAAGATAGCAGAAGTAATGAATAGGCCTATGATGCAGGATAAAACTGAACTCCTATCCTTCATCAGCTTCTGCAGCTACAATAGGAAGTATTTACCAAAGTTTCCTCTTCTAACCCAATTTTTGTATGAGATCTGCAACAACACCACCATGTTTTAAATGACTCATGATAGAGTCAAGAATTATGAGGAACTCAAAATGGCAATGACTTCAGCTCCAGTACTGATCCAGCCAGATTACTCTAAACCTTTCAAGCTCTACATAGATGCCAGCATGGAAGGTCTAGGAGCTGCTTTACACCAGGAAGTCATAGAAGATGATAAACCAGTGGAAAAACCTATACTCTTCATATCTAGACAAATTAAAGATACTGAGAAAAGGTACGGTGCAAGCCAAATGGAATGCCTGGCCTTAGTATGGGCCCTAGAGAAACTCAATTATTACCTAGAAGGCACCAACTTCACTTTTATTACTGACTGCAACACTGTCAGAACCTTGATGAACATGAAGACCCCTAGCAGGCATATGTTGAGATGGCAGATAGCTATACAACAGTACAGAGGACAGATGACCATAGTTCATCAAGCTGGAACTAAACATCAGAATGCTGATAGTTTAAGCAGGAATGTGTTACCCAATGAACCAATTAACCCTGCCTATGATCCAGAGGATAATGACATCTTCCCTATCCTTAATATTAACAGGTTAAACATTGAAGCTCCTATAATGGGTATCCACATTTGTGAACTAAATGAATCATTGTTCAACTCTATCAAAGAAGCTTACAGTTCTGGCATTAAGACTCTGATCACTATTATGGAAAGTACTTCTCCACCTCCTGAATTGATGAATAGCCTACCTGAACCTCTTTTGAAACCATACAAAGCCGGAAGGTTCACCATATGGGATGGTCTGGTATACTATAGGCATCAACATTCCAGTGTCATAGTCTTAACTAAGGATGACCATATCAAACATGTTCTGGCTGGGTGCCATGATAACTGCTCATCTTGTCATTTTTCTGCTGATAGAACCCTGGATAAGGTTGAAAAAACTGCTTGGTGGGTTAATTGGAGAGACTCCACTATACAGTACATTACCAGTTGTGAAACTTGTCAGAAGTCCAACAGGACTACTGGGAAATGGTTTGGACTACTGCAAAGGATTGCTGAACCCAAGAAAAGATGGGAGATCATCAATATGGACTTTGTTACTGGACTACCACCAGGAGGAGCCTATTCCTACAACTCAGTCTTAGTCATTGTGGATAGGTTCTCCAAGAAAGCAAAGTTCCTACCTAATCACAAGGAAGACACTGCTATGGAAGTTGCCCTATTATTTTGGAACAGACTCATTGCTGATGTTGGAGTTCCCAAGATTATTATCAGTGACAGAGATCCTAAATTCACCTCTGAGTTCTGGAGGAATCTACATGATATTCTTGGAACCACCTTAGCTTTCTCTACCGCTTATCACCCTCAGACGGATGGATTAGCTGAGAGGATGATTCTGACCCTGGAAGACATGCTCAGGAGATTCTGTGGCTTTGGACTAGAGTGCAAGAACTCTGAAGGTTATTGCCACAATTGGGTTAGCCTTTTACCTGCACTGGAGATGGCCTACAACAGTAGCAAGCACTTTACCACCAAGAAAGCACCATACATACTGGAAAGAGGATGGATTCCTAGACTACACAAGGATAACCTTAACCACCAGCTAACCAATATTCACCCTACATCACGTGACTTCAAAAAGATGATAGATGAAGCCAACAAACATGCTGAGAAGTGTGTCCAAGATGCTGTGGAGTATAACCAGCAAAGATGGGATAAAACCCATAAGGAACCTAATTTCAAGATTGGTGATCAAGTCTTGATCTCTACCACCAACTTTACCAACTTGGGTGGAAATAGAAAGCTTAGACCAGCTTTTGTTGGACCTTTAACCATTTATAAAATTCATGGTAAAAATGCTGTGGAAGTAATCCTCAGTGATGAGCTTTCTAGAAAACATCCTGTCTTCCCAGTAAGCCTCATCAAACACTACCACCCAAGGAATGGAGAAAATACTCCCTCACCTGCAATACCTGTTACAGAAGAACCTGAAAAAGACAAAGGTAAAATTAGCAAGATCCTTAAGGATAAGAAAGATAGGATCAATGGAAAACACGTCAGACTCTACCTGGTTAGATACAAGGGAGAATCAGCTGATAAAGATGAATGGTTGCCTGAACATAATATCCCTGACAGAACTATACACCTGAGGAACTACAGAGCCAACAGGAGGCATAAGCCCAAACCTTTTTTCAGATATAGACATATCTTGGAGTGGGGGAATGTCAGCTTGCTACTATATACAGAGCAAAACTGTCAAATAGTAACAGAAAAATATGAAAAATAAGAACACCTCAATTAAAAAAGTAAGGAGTGAGAAATCCAGAAATATTATTAAAGGAATGGATTTCTCACCCAACATTAGGTAGGGTCACTCACTGACCCCGCCCTTGAATTCCAAGTCCTTATTTTTAAAAATAATTAAAAGGAAAAGTACTAAAAATTAAGATACCTGTATGGCACTTTCTGGCCATTCTAACATTTCACACGTATTTTCACGTATAGGTTTTACACCTAAAATTCACTCAGAATTGAGGTGTTGTGTATATTTTAGGAGTTACACGCGGAAATGTGTTATGTCACAATTCCCGCGCGCAGCCCCGCATCATTACATAACCCTACGTACTAGCAGCAGCAGGATTCCGCGTACTAGAGACCCGCGCGCAGCTGATTCTGCCATGCACGCAGCGGATCCTACCCTGCGCGCATCTGTACTAACTGATCCCTGCGCCTGGATCAGTCGTGACTAATCTGACAACCAGGTACAGCTCAGAAGAGCTACAACCTAATTAGGGTTGCCTAGTATATGAAACAAACGGACATATGCATCACTAATGATCTAAAAAGATCAAAAATTAAATAAAATTAATTAAAATTAAGTTTTAAACATTTTTTTATAAATCAAAGATCAAGGACTACCACGTAAACCACCAATCTTGATCTTTGAAGACCACAAAACAATACAAGAAGTGTTCATAAAAATTATTGAAAATTATCTAAATGATCAGCAGATGACGGAAAATCAGTAAACATCCACATCTGCACGCTTTAAAGCAATATCAATAGTACAAATGAAGGATGAGTACAGAATGATCAAATTTAGGCCATAACAAATTAACAGATCCTGTGGCTAAAATAGTACAGAAATCCATCAGATCTAAGGACAGCTGATTGAAAGGACCAAGTATACGTGCTAATCTTGCCCTGACTGGCTTTCCAGCCTCAGCTCACAAACATAAACCTTTCTACGTTCCCTGAGAAGACAAAAATCACCCCAAAAAGTTATTTATACAGACCTCTTTGGATCCATTATTCCATCATCAGTTTACCAGGAATTATTTATTATCAATCAGACACCGTGTCATTGTTAATCAAGTGCTTAAATGAAGATAAGCAAGTGATTTACGACTTAGTCTGCAGTAGTATCATTTTACCTTTATAACCCAATCAACCATTGAAGTTTAGTCATGAAATCTACCCCATCTGCTCTGAAACCCTTCCAATTATTCCAGGACTTTCGTGGTAAAGTGCTCAGAGTGAGTGTTACCCTTCCTGTCTAGGCCTCTTGTGCTGTTAAGCCTGGCCATCAGTGGAATAAGTCCTTTCTGAGGCACACATATTTATTCCAAGGTTCTTAAAAACTGCCTAAGGATGCCCCTTGAAGAGAGTTTGCTACTCTACAAAGATCCCCAGTAGTATAATACTGTGGCCCCTCTTTTATATTATATTGAAAACCCTTTACTACCAAACCAGTTAAACCTTGCAACTGCTCTTATTTGAGCTTCTAAGAGTTTATTATTGGAATAATAATTATTATTATCATTCCAGCATTTTTATCACTCTCTGTAGCTAAAGGACTGCAAGGTTCCTGGTATCAGAGAGCTGACACAACCTTTGATACAGCTCTCAAAAGGATGCAGGGCCCAATTTTTCCAAACTTTCTGTTTGTTTGGGCAGTCTCATGCTGTTTGCTACCTCGTGGTGGTGCTCTTTGGGCCCCATGTGGTGTGGAACAAGGCTGTGGGGTGTATGTGAGGTACAGTACACAGGGGTGTCACGGTTCTACCTGAAGGAGCAGGAACTGGGGGGTGTTGCCAGTGGGTGACCCTACCTAATGTGGCACCAGGAATCCATTTCTGCAATAATATTCCTACTTTTCTTACTCATTAAGGTTTTTTATCTCATTTTTGCTTTTAAGTTATTATTTCCATATTTCTGTATTGATTATTATTATTCATTCATTTTTATTTCTGGGGTCTTTAGTCAGTTAATTCTGAATAGTAGCCAGCTGACACTCCCCACTTCCAAGATTGGTGTACCCCAAAAAAAACTTTTGGGAGGGTTACCAACAGGTAAAAAGGTTTTTCAGTGGATTCTTTCAATCTTTCCTCTTTGCGGCTTTGAAATTCCTCAGAAGGATGGGGCCATCTGGTAAGTTATTTTCTGGTAGCCACTCATTTTTGTCTGATGATTCTCTTCTGTATCTGACAAGGTACAGACTGACATCCTTTCTATTCACTCTTTCCTTCTTTTCTTTAAGGATTTTGCTTATTTTGCTCTTGCTCCCTTCCTGTGTGATTTCTAAGGCAATATTCTGGGAAGGTGGGTGTTCAGCCTCTCTAGGGTTATAGGCTTAATCAGACTAACTGGAAAAAATGGGTGTTTCTTGGACAATTCCTCACCCAGGATAACTTCAACTGCATTCTTTCCATGGAGGATTTTAATTCAGAAATGGCCTACAAAGGCTGGTTTCAGTTTCTTATTACCTCCTAGGCTGTTGAAGTTTACCATGGACAGTAAGACCTTGTCCCCTGCTTTAAAGTCAGGTTCCTTGTGGCTTTTGTCCCACCTAGTTTTATTATACTCAAAAGCTCTCTTAACACATTCTTGGGCATGATGATTAGCTTTGTCCAAAATTTTCTTGAATTCAAGGGCTGTTGGGTGCAAATTGACAAGGTTTTGGTTAACAATCTCTTTAGGCATCCTAGGTGCCCATCCTCTCTCTAGAATAAAAGGAACTTCTTGAGTAGTTGAGTGCATACTGCTGTTGTAGGCTATTTCTAGGGCAGGCAGGAGGCTTACCCAGCCATGAGTGTACCCATCATGGTTTTTAAACTCTAAACCAAAAGAGAAAAACCTTCTTAACATGTCTTCCAAATTTTGGATCATGCCCTCAGATAGACCATCATTTTGGGGATGATAAGCTGTGGAGAAAGCTAATGTTGTTCCTAACATGTCATGAAGGTTCCTCCAGAATTCAGAAGTAAACTTTGGGCCTCTGTCACTGATTATTATTTTGGGGATACCAACATCAGCCATGACTCTTTCCAGAACAGCAGAGCTACTTCCATAGCTGTGTTGTCTTTTTGATTAGGTATAAATTTTGCTCTCTTGGGGAATCTGTCTACAATCACTACCACAGATTTATAAGAGTATGGTCCCCCTGGCAGTAGACCTGTGACAAAGTCCATGTTTATTATCTCCCATCTATTGGTGGGTTCTGATATCTTTTGGAGAAGACCAAATCTCTTTCCTGTTTGTTTGTTAGCTCTCTGAAATTTTTCACAGGACTTGAAATATTCAGTGGTTTCCTCTCTCCATTCAATCTACCAAGCTGTCTGCTTGAACTTTTCAATAGTCCTTTCTAATGAGAAGTGCCCTGAAGTGCAGTCATCATGGCACTTGTGCAGTATAGTTTTAATGTGGGTTTCTGAGTTGATGAATATCACGCTAGAGTGTTTATGACGGAAGTACAACAGACCATCTAAGCTTGTAAACCTTCATTCTTTATAGGGAATAGAGAGTTCCTTGTCTAAACTTTTTATTAACTCATTAGAAGGGTTTTTGCTTTTCATAATCTCTAGCAACTTAAGATGCTCGGGGTTATAACTCTCTCGGACAGAATCAAAGAACGCCAAATCTAGATAACAAGAATGGATGCCCAAAATTGGGAAGATTTCATTCTCATCTGGATCATATGCAGGGTTACTAGGGTCATTAGGGAGAGCTCATCTACTGAGTCCATCTGCATTCTGATGTTTGGTTCCAGGTTTGTGGATGATTGTCATCTGTCCTCTATACTTCTGGATGGCTATTTGACATCTAAGCATGTGGCTGTTAGGGGTTTTCATGTTCATGAGTGTCCTTACCGCCATGCAGTCTGTTATTACTTCAAAGGTACTTCCTTCCAGGTAATAGTGAAGTTTCTCTAAGGACCATACCAACGCTAGGCATTCCATTTAGCTTGCTCCATACCTTTTCTCCGTGTCTTTAATCTGTCTAGATATGAATAGTATAGTTTTTTCCACAGGTACATCATTCTCTACTTTGGATTGGTGAAGAGCAGCTTCAAGTCCATCAAGACAGTCATCAATATATAAGTGGAAAGGTTTAGAGTAGTCAGGTTGAGTTAGGACAGCGGCGGTGGTCATGGCTTTCTTCAAGGTTTCATAGCTCTGTACTCTTTCATGAGTCATTTTAAATATAGAAGTCTTGTTACATATCTCATACACTTCTTTGGCTATGGTAGCAAATTTGGGTATTAACTGCCAATAATAACTACAGAAACAGACAAATGAGAGTAACTAAGTCTTATTTTGAGGATTTGGACTATTGATTACGGCAGCAAATTTGTTCTGGTCTACTGCTAGGGACAATCCTGAGACTACATGTCCTAAGGCTTTTAGTTCAGCATAACCATAGTTGCATTCCTTCATAGATATCTTTAGTCCAACATCCCATACAGATTTCAGAACCAGACCTATCTTCTCTAAGTGATTTTCCCAATCATCAGAGTAGATGATAATATCATCAATGTACACCATCATCCACCCTTGCCGGATAAAATTTCCAAAGAATGTGTTCATCATTCTTTGAAAATGGGAAGGGGCATTATTTATCCCAAAAGGCATCCTCAGGTACTCATAGATGCCTAAGTGGTAGATAATCCTCATATACTTTTGGCTTTTAGCTTCAATGGGTATCTGGTGGAATCCTTTCAGCATATCCATTGCAGTAATTTACTTGGCTTTGGAAAGATTATGGAGGGAATGATCTATCCTAGGGATAGGTTAGTAATCTGCTTTAGTGTAGTTGTTAAACATTCTGAAATCTCCCACCATCCTGGACTTGTTGTTATGCCAGGCTATGATGACGGCAGTGGTGATTTCCACTCGCTCATTATGCCCTACTTTCCAGAGTACTCCTAATTCCATGAGCTCAGTTATGTGTTCTTCTAATGTTACTTGGGACTTGGGGCTTTACGGGTAAGCAGGTCTTCCCAATATTGGGGGAAAAGGAGGTTCTATGGTCAGGGTTAGTACCAAGTCATGTCCCTTGATATTACCTATGGGATGATCTTTGGTGCAAAAGGCACCCATTTTTTCAAAAAATAAGTTGACTAGGTTGTCTTTCTGATCAGAGGTAAGTTGATCATTAAGAGAGGCTTGAGAAAAATATTCACTTTTAAAAGACTCTAGAGGTTTGTTTTCCATGGAGGTTGATATGTGAAAGATCTGGAATTTACTTTTCCATTCTCCTCCAAAGGTGAAGTTTTGGTCCTTTCTCTGGATCATATCTATCCAATACAAACAGAAAGCATCATTACCTAGTATTAAGTAATCACATAGGCTATTTTTCAAGACTACAAATTTGAGATGAAGTCTTATGGATCCTTTACTGTGTGGGAAAACAATAGGCATAGTTATGAATCCTAAGGTATCCATAGCTGAATTGCAACTACTGAACTTGGCTTTGGGCACAGGAAGTAAGTGTTTTTTACACATGGGGTAGTGATGATCTAAGAAATCAGTGCTGGTGCATGAGCAGAAAGCTCCACTATCAAGAAAAATTCTGACCGGTTTCTTTTCAAACAAACCAGTGGCAAAAAAATTTTTACCCAGAGTGTAGCTCCTGCCAGTGACTGGTTTTACCATAAAAGTTTTGGCGTCAGAGATGTGCTCTAAGTTCATGGATTCATCCCACTTCTGAGGTAGTTTAGACTCTCCTTTAACATGATTAATTTCCATGCTAGAACCTATATCTCCTGAGATGACATTGACAGGGCACAAGTCTGGTTATTCCTTGTGTTTTTGGATGACTAGGTCTAGGTTTTCACCTTCTTCCTCACTATCAGAGTTGCCATTGATATTATTTATCCTCTTTCTAGGATGAGGAAAGTCAGGTTGTCTATGCCCCTTCTCTCCATAGTTCCAGCATTCAAGAGAGGGGTTGGCTTTAACAACAGCATTACCTTGGGGAGCAGCTAGCACTAGTTACTTACCAACCTCTCTTGCCTCTCTGGGTCGGGTCTGAAGCTCTCTGGGTCTGTCTCTGGGCTATTTATTGAGTTCCATCATGTCAATTATTTCTTCCATGACTCCTATAAGGGTGGGAAGGTCAGCGTCAATTGGTATCCTACACCAGACATTGTGTTCTAGGTGCCCTTTGCATTTTCCTAGTAATTGTTCATTGATCTCTTCTACAGAAGCTTGAGGATAGACACAGTCAATTCTCTTTTTCTGAGTCAAGCACCATTGGTGGGGGTGGTCTCTAACTGGATCAAACAAATCATGCTCAAAAGCTTTGAGCATTTTCTTTTTCCATACTCAAGTACCAAACTGTTCTTTGATCAGTTCTTTCCACTATTCCCATGGAACATCTCCTACCAGTTCTCTTTTGGAGATAAACCAATCTAAAGCTACCCCTTCAAAAATCCTGGGCAACCTTACTAGGGCTATTGACTCTGGTAAGACAGAAGAAAGGATGTGGTGATCAATATATTTCATAAAACTTATATGATCATATTCTCCTTCTCCAGAGAACTTAGGCAAATCTGTGATGGTGGGCAGCAATTTGATAGCTTGCTCCATGCCAGGAGAATAATTTTGGTGAGGAGGGGCAAGATTAAACCTAGGGTTGGGGAATCTAGGAGGAGGTATGTGGTGCTCAGAATGGTTAAAAGATTTGGATTGCAAAATCTGGGATAATTTTACGTCTCTAATATCATTCTCAATCATATTAAGCTGCATGTCAATTTTGGTTTTGAGCTCATTTATGGAGTTCTCTAACTGGTTCCTATGGTCTCTCAAAGTATCTTCAAGGGAAGAGATACTTGTAGAAGACTGGTTACCAATAATATCTTCTCTCAAAGTTGAGAAGGATTTCTCATAGTTGATCCTGTTCTTGTTTCTTTCCTCTAAGATAAGAGTCTTAATCTCTTCAAGATCAGAATAAACTCCATTTTTGATGAGGGCAGTGGTTACTACCATGTTCAACTCAAGAAGGTACTCAGGGCTACTCAATTTCTCTTGCAATGGGTGGATCTTTTGGAGGCGCAAACATATATTATTATCTAAAGCACTGAAGTTATTCCTGAGACTATTTGCAAAAGAACTATGTACAACTAGCTCTTGTAGGCCCCGTTAATGCTTGAGCCAGAGATTTCACTTCTGCCCATTTCTTTGGATCTTTGAAATCCTCCCTTGGTCTCTTCTGGTAAGAGGAGCTTGCCTTTCCCTTTTTGTTGGGATGAGGCTGTATTTTCTTGAGGTGATCCCAAGGATTCCACCCCTTCACGTATTCTTCCAACCCCTGCTTGGTTATTATCTTTTTTAATGCCTTTTGAGAAATCTGGGCTTGCCTGCAGTAGAAGACCTGGATCTTCACGTTGGCCTCTTTCTCCACTTGCATTACCTTTTGCGACAAGGACATGTGTTCCTTGATTAGCATTTTCCAGAACTCCTCTTGCAGTACTTGAGAAGGAGCTGGGAAGAGGAGCTGGGGATGGGATCCTCTGGATTGGCTGTATTCCCAGGTCTTTCATTCTTTGTAGAGTCAACGGATGGATTATTCCGCTTGGCTCTGGAGTGGGTGAGAGAGGTGAAGTGTCCATCTGGTCCTCTGAGTCTAGACATATTTTATTAAAAGCAATCAGTAAATTATATAGATGCTTAAAAAAATTGAGATAATGTGGCTTACTCTCTGAGTTTGGAGTGGCCACAGATTCCTCTCTAGTTGGGGACCTAGGTTGGATGGGAGCTTCTACAAAGGGTAGTTGGGTACTATTACTGGAGTGGTGACTGGTGGAGCTGCTACCTCTGCGGTGGCAGCAGTTGGAGTTTATGGGGCAGTGGGCGGTCCAGAAACTAGAAAGTACCAGATATAAGATTTATAAGTTATTTTAAATTTAAAAATTTTTAAAGAAATTTTCGGAAAAATCTCACTTTTTAATAGCTTGAATCTGATATGAGCAGGGGGTTGAGTCTTAGCCCAATCTCTGTGATACTTCAAGATGAGGTTGACACAAAAATATCCTTCAAATTCTTGTTCCTCTCTGAGTTTTGAGTGGAGAGAAATCAATTTGTTCCGTTCTAAAGGAGATAGAAGTTCCCAATCAGTTGGTTTGTAATTTTTGATATACTCTTCTTTTTGGAGTTTTAGGAGTTTAAGATAGTAGAAAAATATCAGAAAATAATTTTTTTGTAATTTTTTGTATTTTTTAAGTATTTTTGAAGTTTGGTAATTTGTAATGATTTTTTCGGAATTTTGGTTAATTTTTAAAAAATTATTAAAAAATTGTTAAAAATGGCGCCGGATCAATAATTATACCAATTATTTCCTGGCCAGACCCCCAATTATCAGCCTATTAGATGCCAAGGACCTAGCTCCTTCTAGCTACTAGAGGTGATAGAAAATTTAGAGCAAAAATGTCGAAAAATGCCAGAGATATATTTTGGCTGAAAAGGGTTAAATTTATTTATATATATATATAAATAAATTTAAAAGGAGGGTCTAAGAATTCAATGGGGTTGTTGAGCCCTCCGGAACACAGGTAAATTTCTTTTAAGGACAATATAGATGCAATTTTGGTGCCTGTGGGGTTTGCAAGGACTCCTTTCAAGAAGGTTGTGTGTAATTTCCTTGGGGTTTGGGTTATGCAGAACCTAAAAAAGGGATATAAGTCAGCAACATCACTTACTAGGCCTAGATCCGGACTTATTTTTGATGGATGGGCCAATATTCAGGGATTCAGGGTGCTGGAAGCTGATGCTGGGGCAGGCTGAATGGCTGGATGCTGATTTTGGCCAAAAATAAGGATTCAAGAGTTTTGTCTATAATTTTATCAGAAAGTGGTCCAGGGTCACACACTTATTTCTTATAAGGGTTTGATGGCTTGAGGAAAAAAATATCTAAAGAAATAATGACTATATAACTGGATCAATCCCTCAGAAATGGCTGGGGGAGGAGCCTTTATTTATATCATTTTGGGTCCCCTCATGGTGCAGTGTTTTTACCAACCAAAGGAGGGTGACCCAGGCTAGTACTGAGGCCAGGGAGCCATCGGTGTAATTTTGTAGACCTACCCTGGTCACTAAAGAGGTACAGGAAGCCCTATGTCATCATTCTTGGGGCTTGATACATGTTTCTGTACCCTGAATGACCTCACTGTATCAGCCAAAGAAGTAGTATTCACCTAATAAAATATAGTGAAAAAGGCTAATGCTGAAGCTAAAAGACCATCAGTGTGTTTGTGTGGACATGCTCTAGCCAATAAATAAGTATGGAGAGCCTTATGTCATCATACTTGGGGCTTGGTACACATTTCTGTACCCTTAATGATCTCACTGTATCAGCCAAAGAGGTTGTATTCAATGAATATTTTTAAATATAAGCCATGGTCTGCTGAGGCCAGGGGCTTAAATCCGGGCTCAGAAGACTTGTTTCTGAGGGCTTATTTCAATTATGAGGCTCTTCTTTCCATATTTGCCTAATTGGGGTTTCTTTAATTGAGTAGTGAGTCCCTGGTTGTGACTAGTTACATAAAGTCTACATTGTGCAGGGTACAGGGGAGGTTGTATGGGTGCCTGATATATTGTGAGCAAGTTAGAACGAAGCTAATCTACTTTTTATCCCCATTGCACACTCTCAGGGTGCTACAGTAACTAATATTAGTCTAATTAAATCTACTTAATTGGGTATTAAGCCAGTGGTTGTGACTAGTTACGTACAGTCTTCCTTGTATAGGGTACAGAGGAGGTTGTATAGGTGTCAGGTGTCTTGTGGGATAGTCAGCACAAAGCTAGGCCTCTGTGTATCCTCAGTGTACCCTCTCAGGATGCTTCTGTAGCTATTGTATACTCTTTTGGGCCCAAACCTCCTGTACAGGTCCCATTACAGGGGACCCTGACAACCTTTGATACAGCTCTCAAAAGGATGCAGGGCCCAATTTTGCCAGACTTTCTTTTTTTTTGTGCAGTCTCATGCTGTTTGCTACCTTGTGGTGGTGCTCTTTGGGCCCCATGTGGTGTGGAACAAGGCTGTGGGGTGTATGTGAGGTACAGTACACAGGGGTGTCACGGTTCTACCTGAAGGAGCAGGAACTGGGGGGTGTTGCCAGTGGGTGACACTACCTAATTTGGCACCAGAAATCCATTTCTGAAATAATATTCCTACTTTTCTTACTCATTAAGGGTTTTTATCTCATTTTTGTTTTTAAGTTATTATTTCCATATTTAGGTATTCATTATTATTATTCATTCATTTTTATTTCTGGGGTCTTTAGTCAGTTGGTTCTGAATAGTAGCCAGCTGACACTCAGCATTGGTGCAGCGCATGCTTTCTGCAGAACAATAACAAGAATGGGCAGGATTTCTTGCCTTTTGCGTTCAAGAAATTTGGTCAAACGTAAATTCCCCTCCGCAACTATGGATTTACAAGTGCAGAAGCAATTGATCAAGGCTAAGTAGTAGAGAATAGGCCCATTATGGATTATGTACTGAGTTTGCGGGAGTATGGGGAAATCAAAACTGAAGCTGAGGAGGCAGCATGCAGATTTTTCGGGATCCATAGTAATTCTGCATCCAGGATTGGGAGTGATCCACTCAGGAAGATGGATGGGGATCTGTTGTTAGTTATGCATTGGTGCAACTCAACTGTTAGTGAAGAGCAGCAACATGATCACCAAAACTACTGCAAGTCATTGGATTGGGTAAAGGATTGAACTTTTGGTAAGGAGGATCAGTTTAAAATGCATGGAGGCGTTTCAAGAAGGGGTCTTTATTTTGTATTTTACAATCTTTTGGGGGTTAGTTCAATTTTGAGAGTTGTATATGTAAATGGAGGACATTCCCCTTACCAGAAGAGGGGGAGGAAAAATGCACTATCAATTGGAGAAAAGGAAAAGAATTTATGAATTGATCAGAGATTTTTGGAGAATATTATCTTAGAAAGCATACAATAAAGGAGGTTTTCTATTATTTTCTTTGCTTTGAAAAGCCTGATTACCAGCTTGAGTGCTTGGAGTCTTAATTAGGAACTAGTTCAAGTGCAGATCTTGTTGAGGAGTCTGTATTGCTTTTTTACTATTACTTCATTGCAAGTTTGCCTTAGTGGTTACCATCAAGGGGGGGATAGTTTTTCAGATAACAGAATAGGGGGCAGGAGTGATTTTAAAATTGCTGCAGGCCATAATAAATTTTCTTGCGGAAGCAGATTATATATAGATTTGCAGAGGTACAGGAGGGTAAATCAAGGGCTTTTGAGCTTTCTGGAACTTGGAGTGAGGTTTTTCCCAAGAATTTTATGGAACACAAAATCTCTCTCCACAACCTGCATCCAAAAAATGAAAGTCTTCCCCATTTTGCAGTAGGTACAGAGAAGGTTCCAGATCTTGAGTTTTAAAACCAAATTTGTGCATGATTCCACCAAAGAACTTCCACCAACACTGATAAGCTTTCTTTGTCCCATAAATGGACTTCTTGTTCCGCATCACCATCCCTTTCCATTTGGGCGAAATCTCCACTGGCGGTTGTACTTGTAAATCTTCTGTTATTGGGCTGTAAAGGTACACAGAGCTGACGTCAAATGAGGCCATTGGCAAATTCCCTAACACAGCCAAGCTGAGTAACATGGGTAGGAGGTTTAGACTAGCTGTTTTCTCATTGTAATTGATCCCCATCCTCTGGTTTAACCCTTTCACAACCAGTGGCATCCTCCGCTCTATTAGTTTTCCCTCCTAATCAGTCTTGTTGGCCAGCACCCAAAAAATCCCCAGCACCTTCATCCCATGATGTGGCCTCACTGGCTCCCCGACATCCAAATCATGAAACTTTTCCGCCTCATATTCCGCCAAACCACCCCATTTTTGAGCAAACTGCCCACACAATGACTCTGCCAGAGAAAGCTGCAGTAGTGATCCTGCTCAACATGCATTGATTGGAAAAACTCCCTCTTGCAACGTGCAATCTTGTTTGTGGGTTCTAGACCTAGCATCAAAGAAAGTTGATTAAAAATGTGATCAATACTGCCTTTCTTCTCCTCAGCTACAACAGGTAAATGTTGGAAATCCAGGAATACTTCTGACTTGAAATGGATAACTCACCTCTCATTGGGTGACAAAAACAGCAATCCTTCCCCTGCAACTGGGTAGGAAAGCATTCTGCATGGCTTTCCGTGATTTTCAAGTTTGGACATCCTTTGTTCCTTCAGCGTGTGCACAATTGCCCATGCACCAAACAGGTAAAGAAGGTTGTGGTGTTTTTATATTGCCTTGGATTTGGAACCGTGCCAAATTTGGCTAGTTTTGGAGGATAGGAGCCTGGCCGGCACAGGCAAGCACAGGAAAACCTGCAGGGCAGGAAATCACGCGGCGCACTGGGTGCATATGGACAACGCAGGGGGCTCCTAGTAGGGCATGGCAGAGGGCCGCATCATGAGAAGGATGAACCAAGTGTGTGTAACAGTAGGCAGGCTTGAGGGTTTTTGCAATATAGGAAAGGCTATAGGAGCCAGCTGGGTGCATGCAAGCACAGGCCAACCTGCGGGGCAGGAAATAACCTGGTGTGCTGTGTGGATACTTACAACGCAAGGGGCTCTGAGTAGGGCGCGGCAGAGGGCCACGTCATGAGAAGGATGAACCAGGTGTGTGTAATGTTAGGCAGGCTTGAGGGTGGTTTCAGTATAGGAAAGGCTATAGGAGCGGGATGGGTGCGTGCAAGCACAGGCCAACCCACAGGGCAGGAAATCATGTTGTGTGCCAGGTGGATACGTACAACGCAGGGGGCTCTGAGTAGTGCGGGGCGGAGGGCCGTGTTGTAAGAAGGAAAAACTGGGTGTTTTTAAGCGTAGGCAGGATGGAGGGTGATAGCAGCATGGGGAAGGCTTAGTTTTAGGAGAGGGTTCTGGTTTCTAGTGTTTCTTTTCTATTTTTTGTTGTGTTTGTACTTAGGTTAGGGTTGAGAGGGAGGACTTAAAAACCTCACTCTCAACTCTGGGTTGTAGGACATCAATTAATAGATGGAATGGATTGATGGATGGAGGGCAAAGGATACAGAAAGGAAAGGGAATTAATCTCTATCTCTCTCTTTCTCTTTACTGGAGAATCCTTATCCTTACAGAAGCTAGGACCATCAATTCTTGAACTCAAGGGAAACTAGGAGAGTATTGCTCTCTTACTTTCCACATCTGGGGGTCTGGCCCAGAACTTCTTTTGTCTCAAGACTCTTGAAGGTACTCAAGATGCTAGAAGCAGTTGCTTCTCCTTTTTCTTTCTCCTCCTGCCATCTCCAAATCAACCCAAAGGATTACCCTTACATTCAATTCAACACCGGGGATGTGGAGCTATTCATTTCACAATATTAAGTGATTGCAGACTCAAAAGGCACATTGGATTCCAACAAGGCGTGCCATGTTGTCTTGTTCATCATGGACGTGGAAGAGCTTTTTCACATTTAAGAGATGCAATTCTAACAAAACTTGATTGGCCAAAACTGAAGGGGGACATTTTTGCAAGATGGGGGAAGCACTGTGTTTCCCAATCTGGGACGCCTCTGGACCAGTACAAAAAAAGTAAAATTTTTTATGAAATTTTCTATAGCCTCCATTTAGATCCAAAAAAAAAACTTTTTGATCTGGAATGATTCCCATATCCAGTTCCCAAATCCAGTTCCCAAGCCTTACTCCCACTCATCCCAATCCTTCCCTTGATGTAATCCTCCCTCAATCACTCTGATCACTCCCACTAATCCCAATCCTTCCCTTAATTTCATCCTCTCTTGATCACTCTTATCCCTTATCCCACTCTCCTCTTTGGGATATCAAACATGCGTGATCTTGCTCACACCCTGAGTGCAATTACTCAATGGTTTGACAGATGGAGAAATTTATAAATCAATAAAGTCAAGTTTGAGATCCCCATCAGCTGGTGATGATCATGATCCAAGACCTCTTCACCCGCTCTCACCATCCTTTTCATCCCTTTGCCTTGCCCAAATCTTGCTTGTCTTCATCAATCTCTCTCCCTTGATCATCTGCTCATCCCTCCTAATCCTGATCCTATCCAAAATCTATCATCACAACTACCATCATCCCATGAATTGCCAATGGCCTACCCCTCCTCCAAGCCTTGATCACTGTTCTATTCCCCTATTTGCTCCTTGATCTCAACCATCCATCTGATTGAAACTGAGTATTGATCAACTCCTCCTAAAATCAATCCTCGCGCCTGTATGTTTGCTTTTTCTTTTAGACCTTGCGTTCTATTAGTGGTGGCCTTACTTACGTCTCATGCGCCCATTGCTGCTCAAGTTGTTGGTTGGATCATCTGCCCCATCTACTTGCTCATGTCCCAGCAAACATTGCTTTCACCCCGCTTACAATCCTTCTTGCAACTTAACGTGCAACCTTGCTGTCTTGATTATTACCTATGATCTCTGTATCAGCCCTCTGGTTTTTCTGCTCTATTTTCTTGGTTGAATCACCAAGTTGCAACCTTGTGCTCCTCACTTGCAAGATTTTTTGGGCTCATTCTGCAACTCTGTTCTCACACATCTTACAACATTGTGCGCTTCTCAACTTGCAACACAGATTGCTCTCCTCTTGCAACTTGCTTGGTTGCTTCAAGATTCACCCCCATCATCCTGTTTGGTCATCCGCGCAAGGTTGGTTGTGGGAAAAACCTTGCTCCGCTGGCTCAATTGGTTGTTCCCACAACCAGTCTTGCCCTCTTGCACCTCTATCTCCCACCTTGGCTGGTAATCCAACCAATGGACCAACAATCTTGCCACGCTTCCTCCTTCAATCATCACCCCCCGCTACCACATCCATCTTGACTGCCTCCAGCAGCCGTCCAATCATCTGACCCAATTACTCTCCTCCAGCTGCTTTTGCCCAACCATCCGCAGGCCTGTCAGTCTGTCTGTGCCATCATTTGCCTGCGGGCCTCCTTCCCGTGCCCATTATTGGAACGGGCTGGTTTCTCTCCATTCCCACCATCCAAGATTTTTTAATTATTTCAATTGCTTTGTTGTTGTTTGTTTTTTTCCCATCAGTTTCCCTGTTTAAGACCTGAGTGTTATACCTCCCTTATTTTTTTGGAGTTGCATTCTGCCAGCCTAATCTTGAGTTCCTTGAGAAGTGATGAGCTTATCCTTGGTTCAAATCAGTTACTGTTTGCTTTTAGAGCTTTTTAAACATAGTGATTTGTCTTGTACAGCCACCCTAATTTATCTGGTACCCTTCAAGCGCTTGATTGCCAAGAGTTGGGCAGGCTCATTGAGAACCTGGAGGTTGGTTGGGTTTGAGTTGATCATCCCCAATCTTCTGCTGACAACCAGATTTATTAGTTTGTGGGCATTGCTTACATGAAACAGCTTTTTCTTTGAACTTTAAACAAACTTTAGCTTCTTTTGTCCAAGTTTTTCCCACATAATCTTGGCTCAGATAGTGCTGTTCCATTGCTACCAAACTACTATCATCTTTATCCTCTACTACTTGATTCCTAATTTACCAGGTTCTGGAACTTGATCTTGGTTACATTTAAATATTTTTGTAACACTCAGGAGGGAAGCCTAAACAGCACCTTTCCCCTCCACAGAACTGCCACGGCCTAGCACCGTTTGGAGTCTTACATTTGGTCCCCCGGGCCGGGATTGAACAAGCAACCTTGGGATTTACAGTCCCAACTTGAAGAATCAACTCTGAAATCCAATCCAATCCTTTACTTTTTTTTCTTTTTTCTGTTGTCATCCAGATCTAATCCGTGGAGGCAAATTGTTCCAGAAACAAGTCATCCCAATGGTGCACCATCTGGGCAGGATTCTTGTTGTTTTTGTGAAACTCTACCCTTGCCACGCTTGTGAGAAACCTTGGAACTCTGCTTTTTGGATCCCCTTAGGAACTCTGTCTTCAAAATGGAATCTTTTCCCTCCACCACTTTTTGGGCCAAGATGGTCAAGATCAAACCCCAAAAAAAAACCTAGGCTTCAATGGAACAAATGTGGAATGATTTTTGGACTCTTATGAAATGGCTGCTGAAGTGGATGGTGAAAGTGAACATGATATGGCCTATCAGCTACAATTTTTTATCTCCTCTGATGAAGTTATGGAAGTGATCAAATTGTTTGATGGATTCAAAAATCATAACTGGAGGCTCTTGAAGGAGGCTATGTTGGCTTATTGGGGAAAAATAGATGTGGCTAGGTTTATCTTACAGGACTTGGATGCTCTGGTTTCTCAATGGATCTCCAATGGTGGTGTATCTTCAGCCTCTGATTATCAGTCTTTCAGAAATTCTTGGGATCCTATTCAGTCTTATATTATCAGGAAAAATCACATTGACACTGTGGAAAAAATTTGAGTTCAATTTTTCCAATCTTTTTTTCCAGGAGTGCAGGAAAGGATTAGGGATGAATTGGTCAAGTCTGGATCCATGATCACTAATAGGGATAATTGATTCAAACTCCCTGTCTTTCTGGTCCTTAGGAATGTGGTGGAAAAAGTCATGGAAGGTCAAACTGCTTTAACTTTTGAAAAGCCCAGGATCACTGAACCAGTCCATGCTCCTTCCTTCCAAGAATCCAAAAAAATCATGAACAAGATGGAAGCAAATCACAGACCTAAATCAAGCCTTCAGGCAAATAAGGATACTGCTACCATAGATGAGATTACTAAGCTACTTCAGGCCTTTGAGAATAAAATAGATCAGAAAATATCCTCTTTAGCTACCCCAAAACCTGCTAATTCTGTTCCTAAATCCACCTTAGTCTGCTATTACTGTCATAGAGAAGGCCATGGTGCTGGTAGATGTCCTGAACTCCAGAAGGAAAAGGAGGAGAAATTAGTAGAGCAGAAGGGAAATAATTTATTTCTTCCTAATTGTGCTTTGATCCCTTTTGACTCATCTTGTCTGATCCTTCATGTGGTGGCTTCTTACCAACCACCAACTCCCAAGAAGGCATCTTGGGTCTCCTTGGATTTTTGATCATCCTGTGGCACTCTTCAACCTTGGTATCCTCCAGCTATCACTTCTTCCAGCTTCTCTTGTGCTTATCAATCTGATCCAGCTAGGAAACGCCATGAGGAACCCAAACCTCACAAGTCTCCTCCTGTCTCATCTTCAATCCTTTGAAAACCTGTCAAATGTCAATCTTTGCCTGAGCCTCCTTCCTCTGATTTGGAAGACATGGAAGTAGAAAGGGAACCACTCATGGAAAGGTTCCAGGACCACTCTGATCCTTCTCCTCCTCTTCAATCTGGTCAACCCCCTCAATCCTCTGATTCTCTTCCAGTACCTGCCTCACCTGATCTTCCTCCCTCCATCCAGCCCAAAGTTTGGTTTGAGAGGGGCATTTCCAAGGACTACCCTAATGCTGTGGAAGGAGTATTAAAGAAAATTTCTGATCTCAAAATCCTTGATCTGTCTGTGGCTGAACTGCTGTCTATCTCTCCATCTGTGGCTGAACTGCTTTCTATCTCTCCATCTGTGGCTTAAGGCATGAAGAAATGGGTTTCTTGTTGATGTGTGGAAATTGGTCCAGACAAATTGAAGGTTCCTTCTGGCACTTTGATGCGGGACTCTGGTGGAACAGATCCCCCTTCAAATGCCGATCTGTATTCCTGCCCTCTTGGATTTCTTCCCTGCTATCTTGGTGAATTGGCTAAAACAGTTTCTCTTCTTGTGGATTTGGGTTCTCAGCTCAACTTAATCTCAGATGCTATGGCCTGCAAACTCAAGCTTAGCCCAAGGGTCAGTTTTACTTCTGCGGTTTATGGTATAGGGAATCATTCATGTGAACTGGTTGGTATTTCTGAGGATGTTCCTGTTCAAATTGATCAAAATAGCGTTGGAAATTGTCACTTCTGGATCACTCATTTGGAAGGTCCTATGATCTTGGGCTGACTGTTCTTAATGCATTTTGGTGCTACCCTGATTTTTTCTGATCAAGTTGGGGAGAGAATCCTTCTCCCTGATGCTTATGGCAGGAAAATTTATGTTCCGCTTTGTTCCTTGGATTCTTGTCTTTGGGAACAAGATTTTCCTGGTTGTTCTCCCAAAAGAGTTCTAAAGGGGAAGCAGAAGGACAACTCTAGTTCCTCTCAGCCTCATTTTTTATTGGATTAGTTGATCCTACTGATAGTTGTAGTTCCTCTCAGCCTCAGACTTCAACTTATGGATCAACTTCAACCTCAGAGGCATATTTTTTTCCCCTCATCATCTCTTCCTCATCCAAATAAGATTAAAATTCAAAAACATAAAAAATCCGAAAATTCCAAAGATATTTCTTCTCTCTCTGGGTATGTTGTATCTCCTTTTCCTTTTTCCCTTCAGCCTGATCAATTATCCTCTACTCTGTTTTTGAATCTCCGCAATGAGTCCAAACTAGATCCAAATCTCAATTCTTTTCTTGGTGGTTTTGGTATGAAGGAGTATGGTCTTAAGTGGAGGCAATGTGGGGTAGAAGTAAGTCCTTGCAATTTTGCACCATCAGGGGCCTCTACTGCTGTCATTTTTGAAACTCTACCCTGTGCCACACATGTGAGAAATTCATTATCTTTTGGATCCTCTTTTATGGAAAAGGCACCTTTCAAGGACAAGGCAGAACATAAAACTTGGAAGATGTTGAAACTTGGCCTCAGTTTTTGTATTCAGGTCTCACTGGTCAATGCTTGGAGGAATAAAAGATTCCTTTCTTTTGCCACCAAGTATAAACCATTTGCAAAAAAGGTTCAACCAGTCAACCAACCAATGCCTCTCAACCTCAACCCTCCTCTTATGCGCCCCCCTCTATCCCGCAATACTTACTGTGGTTTACCTCAATCTCTTCCTGGTCCATTCATCCCCTCTGGTTGTGTCACTGAAGAAAGTTGGAAAGTGGACAACTTTTGTCCAGATGGATGGCTTCTTCCTGATGAGTTGAATTTGATCAAAAATTTTTTAGCCCTTAGGGAAAGATCCATTGCTTTCTGTGAAAAAGAGAGAGGTCTCTTGAAATAATCCTATGGCCTCCCTCAAATTATCCCTGTAGTAGAACATGATCCCTGGCAAAAGAAGAAGATCCCAATCCCTGCTGCTAAAGTTGAAGAATTCATCAAGTTGGTCCGCAAAAAATTCCAAACCGGTTTATATGATCAATCAACTTCTAGCTATTCAAGTCCTGTTTTCTGTGTTCTCAAGAGTAATGGTAAAATTAGAATAGTTTGTGATCTCCAGCCTCTAAATAAGGTTATTATTAAAGACTCTGGTATTCCCCCTGCTACTGAATAATTTGTTGAATCCTTCTCTGGGAGAGCTTGCTATGGTCTAGGTGACATTATGGGTGGCTATGACAAACAATCCTTACATCCAATTTCTCTTCCTCTCACTACTTTTGATACTCCTCTTGGTTGTTTCCAACTGACTCAATTACCTCAAGGTGCCACCAATTTGTTTCCAGTCTATCAGGCTCAGATGTTTTGTATCCTCCAAGATGAAATCCCTGATCATGCAGGTATCTTTATTGACAATGGCAAGATTAAAGGTCCAGTTTCTGAGTATAACCATGAGCTCTTACCCCAGGATTCAGGAATCTGTTGATGTATCTGGCAATATGCAACCACTCTGGTAATGATCCTTTTTTGAATCAAGGAGTCTTGTCTCACTTTCCCTGGATCCAAATTGGCTGCCTGTTTCCCTGCTTTAGAAATTGTTGGTCATGTGGTCTGCAAGGAAGGAAGAAGGATGGCTCCATCCAAAGTCAACAAAATTCTCTCTTGGCCTACTTCCATCAATCTGTCACAACTTCCCCTGGCGTGCAGGGGGCTGATGGCACGGGAACTACTGCTCACAGAACTCAGGATAGAGATAAAGAGATTGATTGCATATGAAGAGGAGATGTAGAGTAAGGAAAATGATGAGGAGAAGAATCCAGGAGTAAGGCTCTTAAGGATTGTGATGAGGGAATCCTGTAGAGGAATAGGTAAGATGGGTAAGGTAGGCTGGTTGGCTTTCTTGTGCTGAGATGACACCTATTGGATGAGGGACTAACTAATAAGAAGTAGTATACTAATTCTTTGAGGGGAATTAGTCAAGGAGGGGAGGAGAGGCCAGTATATGTGAAAACTGGGAGGAGGCCTTGAGGAGAGATGGCTGTTGCTGGGCTGAGAGGCCAATGGCATTACATGTTGACCAATGGGGCTGAAGGTTGTAGCTTGACAGATTGAGTATGGGCCTTTCCAGGAAGGTCATGTGCTGAAACGGGTTATGGGTTGTCCATCCAGGAGTATCTACTATGGGTTGTCTGTGTACTTCTCATACCAGATAGAGTTTTAAGGAGAAATAGGGATGAACCAAGCCATAGGGAGGTGTAGAGTATGCCTGGGAGATTACTTAGGGGATATGCAGTATGTAGATCCAGGGGTGGAAGGTAGATTGTACTAGACTGTGTATGGATGAGGGTTGAGTATGGCTGAGGCAAGTTATGGTTATGACAGTACCCCCCCAGAAGAGGAAGGGGTAGCTCCTGATACCCATAAGAAGAGGTGAGAATCAGGTTGAGATCTTCACCATGCCTATACTGCCTTTCCCATCACCATATCCATCACCATCACCACCTGAAACCTGTCCATAACTTTCATCCTATAATAGATCATCCACCCCCTCATTCAGTATGGAAATCACCAACGGCTATTAACCTGTCAACCAGTACTATCCCCCATGTTCCAGTTGTGCAGAAACCAACAAGGTTTGCATCACCAGCATCACTCCCAAGTCTGGGAAGTGCAAGTATTGTTGACGCTACAAAAGGCCTTGTTCTGGAGCCCACAACACCGGAAGGAAGGTGCTAGGACCCGTTTATTGGGTGAGGGATGAATTCTGTCCCAAGTTTGAAGTGAAGGAGGCGCCGGAAAATTTGAGCGTGTTGCTAGGTGTGGAGAGTAGGGTAGGGGCTTTGGACAATGAGTGTTTTTTTTTTTTGAGTTGAGGTTGTTCAGATAGGCTGACTCCAGCCTGTGATTGTACTATTGTAGTGGAGGCGCTGAAGGAGAAGATGAAAAGAATGGAGAAGCGCCGAATGGAGTTGAGGAAGAAAGGGCATCTGGCGTTGGACAGTACGTCAAAAAAGGAAACGGCCAGTTCAAACGCAATGAACGTGCGTTGGGGGACCCCTTATTCATCTTCAATTAGTTCGCTTGCAGACTCCAAGGGCGTAGGGGGCCAATTGAACCTTTTTCAAAGCCAGGCCAACCCGATGGAAGCCGATTGAACCACAGTCAAAGTGGTTGAAGCAAGCCAAAAAGTTTTCAAAAAGGTCAAAGTTTGAAAAGGTCAAATCAAATCCGTCAAAGTTTGACGGTCAAAGGTTGAACCTGTCAAAGTTCAACGGTCAAAGGTTGGTGCTGTCAAAGTTTGACAATTGAAGGTCAAAGCGGCCAAGTTTTGAAGGTCCAGGGTCAAACCTGTAGAATTTTGATGCAATGTGGTCAAGGTGATTGAGCCACATAGAAGGACTGTCAAAGCGGTGGTGATTGGGTTGAAGCACAGTCGAAGTAGCGGAGAGGGGATTGAAGAGGCGTCAAAGCTTCAAAGAGAAGTCAAAGCTCAAAGTTAAAAGGTGATTTGAATTTCTGGGGAGCCGTCCGCTGGAAAAGCCTCCGCCGCCTCTATCAAAGTCAAAGTCAAACCCGACAAAGTCAAAGTTGAAGAGGGTGTTGAAGCAGGGAGAGAGGAGGACAAGGATGAAGATGCTTCTGGAGAGCCTGACAATGATGAAGAAGAAGAGGAGGAAGAAGAAGAAGAAGAGGAGGAGGAAACAGAAGAGGAAAAAGAAGGCATGTAAAGGGAAGGAGGTGGAGTGGAGCAGGACAAGGGGAAGGGTAAGGAAGTTATAGAATTGGGGGATGATTCCCCTGGCCCTCAGTCTGTTGGAGAGTTGGTTGGGAGGTTACTGGCTGAGGATGGAGTGATAAGTGGATATAGGAAGGTGACCCAGGGGGATATTGGTTTTTATGCTTGCTCTGGAGGAAAGGTAGTTGGACCCATGGATCCTATTGAAGATGATCCAGTGGGTGACTTGAAGGAGATTGAAAAGTGTCTTGGGAGGTTTTCAAAGGATTCCAGGAGCAACGCTATTTTTGGGTGGAGTTTGAATAATGGGGAAGAAGTGGAGAAGAAGAAGGAAAAGAAGGAGGCAAAAAAGGAAGTTTTGGCAGAGCTAGAGGATTTTTTATCTTTTTCTGGTGTAAAATATGAGTTGGGAGCTACTGCTAAGGATAAGGAGTAATATGAAGGAAGGAAGATAAAATTGGCTAGTGTTTTGGTAGCTAAGATTACTGATTTGATTGATAAGATTGAAAGGGAATGGTAGATAGAAATTTGTTTTGTTTTCTTTATGTAGATGGATTAAATGGAAAGAGAATTAATTTGGTTTATTGTTTTGGGAGAGTAAGAGTGAATTTTAGAATTATGGAGGAACCAAGAAGGACAGGGATGGAGTTGATTGGGGAAAAAGCGTGGCCATTATGAGGATTTGGGTTTGGAAGGGTAGAGTGAGTGGAAGTTGTGGAGAAGGGCTGCACAGTTGGTGAGATTGGCTACCAGTTCCCATGAAGTTCTTTCAGATTCTTCTAAAAAACCTTTCCATTCGACTAGATGAAGGAGTTTTCCACGTCTAATCTTGGAGTCCAGGATTTGAGACAATTCCCATTCTTCCTGGCCATCAATTTCCACTGGTTCTGGGGGTGGATGATGGTTAGGAGAATTTGGGTCTGAGGAGTAGGGTTTGAGAAGGGAAGCGTGGAAGACGGGGTGGATGAAAGACCATTGCTCAGGGAGTTGGAGTTTGAAAGCATGAGATCTTATACATTCAATAATGAGAAAAGGGCCCAACCAACGCTCAGAGAGCTTCTTGGAAGGTCCGTTAGTATTGATATTCTTTGCAGATGAACAAACTTTATTCCCAGGAGCAATACCTTTTGGAATGTCTTTTATATTAAGGTCAGCATAGTACTTATACTTATCCATAGACTCTTTTAATTCTTTCTTTAGTTGAATCTTGTTTTTCTGAATCTGGTCCAGGTAGTGACTGGCAGGTTGGTTGTCCCACACATGTAGGAAGTCAAAACTTGGGTGCCTTCCATATAGGGTAGAGAAGGGTGATTGATGGGTAGAAGTATGGACACTGTTGTTGTAAGAGAATTCTGCCAAGGGGAGCCAAGTATCCCAGTTGTCCTGGTGATAACTGATATACATTCTGAGGTACTGTTCTAGTACTTGGTTTACTCTTTCAGTTTGACCATCTGTTTCAGGGTGGTAAGCTGTGGAGAGATTCCTTTGTATCTGTAGTTTTTCACAAAGTGTTTTCCAGAAAGAAGAGATGAATAAGGCGCCTTGGTCACTTATGATGTCAGCAGGTAGGCCATGCTTGGAGAAGACATGAATGATGAAAAGGTTAGCAAGTTCCACTGCAGTCAGTGTACCGGTTGTTCTAATGAAGAGGGCCATCTTAGAGAAACGGTCCACCACAAAAAGGATAGAATCAAATCCATTGGAGAGAGGGAGTTGAGAGATGAATTCCATAGAGAGTGAATTCCAAGGGCCATCAGGGATTTGAAGAGGTTTGAGAAGTCCTAGTTTCTTCTCATGCCTTTCCTTGTTCCTGTTGCAAAGGTAGCAGGCTGAAACATAGTTCTTGAAATCCTTTGACATTCCCTTCCAGTAGAAAGATCTCTTGATGAGGTTGAGAGTCTTCTGTTGGACAGGGTGACCTGCAAGAGGAGAATCATGTCTTTGATAGAGTATTTTTTGTTTAAGATGGTTAGCTTGTTCAGGTATGACCACTTTGCCCTGGAACAGGAGTAAGCCACTAAAGGGGTCTAAGGAGTAATCAGTTACTTCTTCATTCTTATTCAATCTTTTAATGGTGCCCTGAAATAACTTGTCAGCTTGTTGACCAGAAGTCAATTCACTCAGTTGATTTTCAAGTTTATTAGCAGAAAGGAAAAAGAGTTTGGAAGTTTCAACTTCATTTTGTTTCAGAAGCTGTTGAAAATTTCTAGGATTCTTTTCAGAATATGGCTTTCCCCCCGCTGGATACACGTTGTCCCAACGTGGCAGGATATCTGGGATGGTTGAAAGTTTTCCAGGCCTCTAAGTGATCAAAAAATTGAATTCAGAGAGGAATTCTACCCAATGGGCCTGTCTTCTAGTAAGGACCTTGGAAGAAATAAAATACTTCAAAGAGGAATGATCAGTTAGAACTTCAAAAGGGTCAGTAATGCTCAAGAGGTAGGACCTCCATTTTTGGAGGGCAAAGACAATAGCAAGGAGCTCTTTTTCATGGATTTCATAGTTGAGTTCAGCACTGGACATTTTTCTGCTGTCAAAGGCAATAGGGTGTTTAGTGTTGTCAGCAGTAACCTGGTGCAGGACTGCACCCAGGGCATAGTCACTGACATCAGTCTCAACATAGGTTCTCAAGAGGGGATAAAAGTGGCAAAAGACTGGAGCTTGGGTAAAAGCTTGCTTGATGTTTTCAAATTGTTGCAAGGCTTCAGGATTGAGATTGAAAAGGGAGCTTTTTACATCAACAGAGGTGAGGTGGGAGACCTGTTTGGAGTAGTTCTTTATAAACCTGCAATAGAAGTTAGCAAACCCAAGGAAAGATTGCAAAGCCTTTCTGTTAGTGGGAGTAGACCAGGTAAGGATGGTCTTGACTTTGTTGCTGTCCATAAAGATCCCATCCCCTGAGATCAAGTAGCCCAGGTAGTCCACAGAAAGTGCATGGAAGTTGCATTTGGAGGCTTTTGCATATAAATTGTGTTTTCTGAGTCTGGTCAGTACTTCACACACATGAGGGATGTGTTCCTGTAAATTTTTTGAGAAAATGAGGATATTGTCAAGGTAAACCACCACATAAATTGTGAGGAGATCAGCAAGGATGTCATCTATAAGATTTTGGAAAGAGGCTGGGGCATTGGTCAGCCTGAAGCGCATGACCAGGTATTCATAGCTTCAAAACTGAGATCTGAATGCTGCTAGGTGTTCATCTCCTTCCTTGATGCGCAATAGATTGTAGGCGCCTCTGAGGTTGATTTTGGTGAAGATGGAAGAACCTGAACAGACAGTCAGTAAGAAAGTCATTGGAGGAAGTGGGTAACGGTTCTTCCTGGTGACAGCGTTAAGCACGCAGTAGTCAACACACAACCGCAAACTCCCATCCTTATTTTTGATAAAAAGAACAGGTTCTCCAGTGCTTGAAGTTCTGGAATGGATGAAACCTTTCTCTACATTCTCTGCTATGTAGGCTTGTAGGGTTGACTTTTCACCTTGGGCTAGTGCCTAGATGGGCCCAACTGGAGGGAGCGGGCCTTCCAGTTTGATGTGATGATTGTAAGCGCGGTGAGGAGGAAGTTGGTCTGCTTTGACCTTGGAGAAAACATCTAGGAAAGAATGGTAATGAGCAGGAGCTTTTTTCAACACAGTTTCTATTTCTTCAGGGTCTTTGTCAATGTCAAACTCTTCCCAGTCAGCTGAAGCATTCTTATGGGGAGTAACAGAAATTTTATAAGAGGTAACCAATTGCATGATTTGCAAGGATGAATCCCTAGGTTCCTCCTCCAGAGGAATGTTCAAGGAATCAGTGAATATCCAAGAAAGATGGTGAATTGTTGAACTCAATGGAAATTGGATGGGGTGTTGAGGATGCAAGGGTTCTGAAGTGAAGGGGAATGCAATGGACTGCAGTTCCAAAGGCAGAGTGGGAGAAGAACCAGTTGAAGGTAGGTTGGCCATGTTGAGTTCAACGGATTGGGGGGAAAAATCTTCAGCAGGCTGGTTTCTTGGGGTGATCAGCCCCATTCTCCAGTTTACTTCAGGATTCCAGTGGTGAAGGAAGTCAATTCCCAGGATGAGGTCTTTTGAGAATGGTGCGTTGACAAGGAGGAATTCCCATTAAAATCTAGGAAAGGAAGGGAGAGAGACCACTCAAGTTGCCTTGTGGGTAATTAGTTGAGAGGGTGACTCATTTGGACTGAAATTGAAAAGAGAAATAGGTTTTCCCAGAGGTATGGGCTGAAATGAAAACTTTAGAACCATCACATTAGCCATTACAGATTGAGTAGCACCTGAATCAATCAAAACACTATAACTTAAGTCCTGGTGAAAGAGAATAAAACGTAAGCCTTTGGAAAGTTGGTCAGAGTAATCTTTTTGTATCTTTTGTACCCTAACATCAGTAAGGTGATAATCCTTGAGTACAGCAGGAAAACCACCTAATTTTTTTTTGGCTTGGGGGTGGAGGAAGAGTTGGTATTGGAGGCAGGCTTCTTTTTGCATTCGTCTGTCTTGTGCTTCCCTCCACAATACATAAATACTCCCTCCTTCTCCCTTCTTGCCTTTTCTTCAGCCTTGAGCTTGCCATCAGGACCTAAGTCCAAGGTAGGTTTGGTTTGAGAGGATTGTTTCTTTGAAGATTTGTCTTTCTTCTTGGCCTTACCTTTGCCCTTGTCAGACTGAGAAGAATTGGCTTGGGATTGAGAGGATGTTTGCTGTTTAGAGTGGCTTGGATGAGAAGACTTCTCCTTGACTTGTTTGTGGTACCTTGTATTGTAATCCAACACTACATCCATGAGATCTTGAAGGGTGTCTACAGAACCATCATAGCCAGCTAGTTGATCCAGAAGTTGGGCAGGGAGGCTTTGAAGAAAATGGAAGTAGAAGGCTCTATCCCCTCATCCAGAAACTTTAGTCATAAGGGAGCAAAATTCTGTGATGTGGGTTGAGGCATATCCGGAGTCCTTCATCTTGAAATTCACAAGTTCCTTCTCTGCCTTGGCCGTTTCCAGAAGATTGCCAAAGAGAGTATGAACTTGTTCCGCAAAGTGTTTCCAGAAGTTGAGCAGGAATGAGGGCTCTTGATTGGAAAGATGAGCCAAGTAGGGTTGAATCCAACGGTTTGCTTTCCCAGTGAGGTAGGAGACAGCAAATAGAACTTTCCTTTGATCCACACGGAAGGCCCCTTTTTCTTTTGCAAAAATGAGTTCACAAGCTTGTAGGAAGGGTCTGAGCTTGGTAGGGTTATTGCCTTTGAATTTTTCTGGCGGATTCATCAATGGGGCTTTGAAGGTTCCAGAGTGGGAAGTACTAGCTGTTGGGGGTTGAGAGAGTTTGGTCACTACTGAAGTAATGGTTTGAAGCAAGGCTAGGAGAGTAGGATCCACATTTGGAGGTTGAGGAGGTTTTCTTGGGAGAGCAGGGATTGCAGTTGAGGCAGAAGGTTGGGAAGCTTCTTCTTGGGGTCCAGAGGTTGGTGAGTTAAGGTTACTAAGGATCCTCAAATCAAAGCCTGAATCCTTGCTTTCTTCCTCCTCTTCCTCATCCTCAGGGAGAGGAATCAGGCTGGGATTGTACAATGGGGAATCCAATCCATAGCCTGCTTGGGGATATTGACCAGTCACTCAATTAATAAACGGTCTGACAACAGGAGGAGCAGGGGACAGAGAAGCTCTTGGAGGAGCTGGAGGGAGGATACCAGTGTCCATGGTGTTGGAAGCTGGTTCAGGGAGGTTGGAAAAGGTCCTCCCTTGTCCATGGGCTTGAGGGGTAGATTGATTGTGGTCTTTCATGTCCATAGTAGCGCAAAGTCCTCAGGCTGCCCTGCTAAGAGGTGGACTGGTGATGAAAAACGTTTGTGCGCTTTGAGGAGGCATAGTGTCCAAGTATGCCGTAGGGAAGTGACCCAAGAAGGTAACCAGAGAAGATGAGGGAGAGGATTTGGCCGCAAAAAAGGTCTTGAGCTTGTACAACGTTCCGTCAAAGTCAAGGGTCAAAGGCGAAATGTCAAAGTCGCGGTGTCAAAGTTGAAGCTGCAAAGTCAAAGGTTGAAGTCAAAGGTCAAGGTTGAAGTGTCAAAGTCAAAGTGTCAAAGTGAAAGGTCAAAGTCAAAGGTCAAGGTTGAATTGTCAAAGTCAAAGTGTCAAAGTCAAAGTTCAAAACGTTGTTTAAGGGCCAATTCCAGGAAAGGGGTTGAGACATACAAATTCCCCAGGATTTACCCTTGGAAACGTGGAGGCCACACACTGTTTAGCTCTATACCATGCACTCCCACAAATATTGTAGGTAGTGTTGTCTGGAAGATGAAATGGTTTGGCGGATGGATGGAATGGGTCTATAGGGATATAGAGATGGGGAGTAATCAAGGGGAAGGAATTATTATAATGTCACAAATGCCCCTGGCGTGCAAGGGGCTGATGACACGGGCACTACTTCTCCCAGAACTCAGGATAAAGATAAAGAGATTGATTGCATATGAAGAGGAGATGTAGAGTAAGGACAATGATGAGAAGAAGAATCCAGGAGTAAGGCTCTGAAGGATTTTGATGAGGGAATCCTGTAGGAGGAACACCAGAGGGATAGGTGAGATGAGTAAGGTAGATTGGTCGGCTTTCTTGTGCTGAGATGACACCTATTGGATGAGGGACTAACCAATAAGAAGTAGTATACTAATTCCTTGAGGGGAATTAGTCCAGGAGGGGAGGAGAGGCCAATATATGTGAAAAATGGGAGGAGGCCTTGAGGAGTGATGGGTGTTGCTGGGCTTAGAAGCCAATAGAATTACATGTTGACCAATGGGGCTGAAGGTTGTAGCTTGAAAGATTGAGTATGGGCCTGTCCAGGAAGGTCATGTGCTGAAATGTGTTGTGGGTTTTCCAGCCAGGAGTATGTACTATGGGTTGTCTGTGTACTTTTCATACCAGATAGAGTTTGAAGGAGAGATAGGGATGAACCAAGCCATAGAGAGGTGGAGAGTATGCCTGGGAGATTACTTAGGGGATATGCAGTATGTAGATCCAGGGGTGGACGGTAGATTGTACTAGACTGAGTATGGCTGAGTCAAGTTATGGTTATGACACAATCCAACTGAATTCAGAGGTTTCTTAGGTGTTGTAATCTATGTTTGGATCTTTATCCCTTCTCTATCCAAGATTTTCATTCCCTTGCATTTCTTTACCAGGAAGGATGCTGAATGGTTTTGGACCCAAGCTTGTGAACAATCATTTCAGGTGCTCAAAACAATTTTTGGAAAAGAAATTTTCTTGAAGAAGATCACTTATGGACCTAGGGTTGGCAAGATCAAGCTGGCTGTGGAATATAGTTATCAATCTGTTGGGGCTGTCCTTACTCAGGAAGACAAGAATGGTTTGGATTGTCCTGCTCTGTATGAATCTCTTCTTTTTTCAGAGGTGGAATCCAGGTACTCCCAGCCAAAACTGGAACTTTTTGGTGTGGCCCAAATGTTGAAGAAGCTCCATACTGTTCTCTGGGGTCAACACTTTGAGTTACAAGTTGATGCACAATCCTTTATCAAAATTATCAATGCCCCAGTCTTCCAAACGCTCCAATTACTCTTTGGGTGGCTTTCATCCAGTTGTTCTCTTTTGATATTGTTCATAGGCCTGGAAAATCTTTCACCATGCCTGATGGTTTATCTTGACGCCCTCTTGGAGATGAAGAATTGGATTTTGGAGGGAATTTTGACAAGGAGGAACCCTTAATTTGTCCTGTCTTCACCTTTTCCTCTCAAGATTATTCTTGCTTCCAAAAAGGCTTCTGGCTTAAATAGGAGTGGTATCTCTCCACTCTCCAAAGGCCTCCTGATCTCTCTGCTAAAGATTTTTGATCACTCAAAAGGAATTCCTCCAATTCTTTGTCCAAGGTCCTAGGCTTATGAAAAGAGGCAACCCTTGTGCTCTTATTGTTGTCACCATCCCTTCTAAGCAATATTTGATCCTTGAAAATCTCCATGAAGGCCTTGGCCATTGTGGGGAAACCAAAACTTATTTTTGAATATCCAAACAATTCTGGTGGCGATCCTTGAAGAAATCAGTCTCTCAATGGTGCAAGAGTTGTGAAGTATGTCAGAAACGTGATCTTAGGAGCCCAGAGGACATTTTTCATCCCACTGGAGAGTCCACTGTCTTTGGAAGGATTGCTATGGATGTGGTTCATATTAAGGCTGGTGGAGCTAAGTACCTCATAGTGGCTAGAGATGATTTTTCTGGATGGGTTGAAGAAAAATTCCTTAAGAACCTCAGCTCTGAAGCAGTAGAATCATTTCTCTATGAGACTTGGACAATGTGTTATGGCTTGCCTTGATCTTATTCAATGGATGGTGGCTCTGATTTTCGCGGCAAACTGGCTGAAATGATCTGATTGCCTCCTGTTCAACATAGGGTGACCAATACCTATTATCCTGAAGGTCAAGGCATGGTGGAAAGAGGCCATGCTCCTTTGAAGGCTGCCCTTGTCAATCTGGCTGGTGAAAGTGGAAAGAATTGTTGCAAATTTCTTCCTCTGGTCCTCTTCTCCAATTGAATTTCAACTAAAAGAACCACTGGCTACTCACCTTATGAAATTATCTTTGGACAAAGGGATTTCCTTCCTCTTGATCTGGAAATGGAATCTTTCTTAGTTATTTCTTGGGAAAAGGTTTCTTCCACCACTGATCTATTAGTTTCCAGATCCAAGCAACTGGAGAAAAGTGAAGATATTTGTGACAGAGCTTATCAGAAGTTGATGGAGTCAAGAGAAAAATCAGTCCAGTATTGGGGGGATAAGCACTCCAATAAAATCAGGGATCCTTTGAATCCTGGGGATCAAGTCTTAGCCAATAATTGATCCTTGGAAACTCAATGGGGAAAGCTTCTTTCTAACCGCTGGAATGGTCCTTATTGAGTGGTCCGTCAAGTCAGAGGTGGATCATATGTTTTGGAGGAGCTGGATGGTACTCAGATGGCCAGGAGGTTCTCTGCTGATCAGGTCAAGAAATTTCATTGTTTTGGAGGCAACTTGTCCCAGAAGTAAGTCCTCCCAACCGTGCATCACCAGGGGTCATCTGCTGCATTTTGTTGTAAAACTCTCCTGTATGCCACAAATGTTAGCACCTGGGATGCCTTCTTCATTCTTTTATCTCAGCCAATTCCAGGACCTTTTCTTTGGATGGATCAAGCTCCCTTTTCAATCACCCTCAAGATCAAATGGGCCTTTTTCTGTTTCAATTCCTCAGTTTCTTATTTTATATATACCATCAAAGATACTCAGATACAGACTAGGGAGAGTCTTTAAGTTGGGGAGAGATGTGGTGTGCAATCTGGGACACCTCTGGACCAGTATGAAAAAATTAAAATTTTTTATGAACTTTTCTATAGCCTCCATTTAGATCAAAAAAAAAAAAAGAATTTTTGATCCAGAATGATTCCCATATCCAGTTCCCAAGCCTTACTCCCACTCATCCCAATCCTTCCCTTGATGTCATCCTCTCTCAATCACTCTTACACCTTATCCCACTCTCCTCTTTGAGCTATCAAACACGTGTGATCTTGCTCACACCCTGAGTGCAATTACTCAATGGTTTGACGGATGGAGAATGTCCGCTCTCTGATACCAGGAACCCTGCAGTCCTTTAGCTACAGAGAGTGATAAAAATGCTGGAATGATAATAATAATTATTATTCCAATCATAAACACGTAGAAGCTCAAATAAATGATATAATAAGAGCAGTTGCAAGGTTTAATTGGTTTGGTAATAAATGGTTTTCAATATAATTTAAAAGAGGGGCCAGAGTAATATACTACTGGGGATCTTTACAGAATAGCAACCTCTCTTCAAGGGGCCTCCTTAGGCAGTTTAAGAACCTTGGAATAAAGATGGGTGCCTTAGAAAGGACTTATTCCACTAATGGCTGGGCTTAACAGCACAAATGGCCAAGACAGGAAGGGTAAAACTCACTCTGAGCACTTTACCACGAGAATCCTGGAATAATTGGAAGGGTTTCAGAGCAGATGGGGTAGATTGCTTGGCTAAACTTCAATGGTTGATTGGTTAATAAGGGTAAATAATACTACTAAAGACTAAGTCATAAATCACATGCTTATCTTCATATAAGCACTTGATCAACAATGCCAGGGTTTCTGATTGATAATAAATAATTTGTGGTAGCTATATTGGAATAATGGATCCAAAGAGGTCTGTATAAATACCTTTTTGGTTGATTTTGAGCTTCTCAGGGCACGTAGAGAGGGTTCTGCTTGTGGGCTGAGGCTTGCAAGCCAGTCAGGGCACAATTAGCATGTCAGCTTGGTGCTGTAAATCAGCTGTCCTTAGATCTTCTGGATTCCTGTAATATTTTAGCCACAGGATCTGTTAATCTGTTATGGCATAAATTTGATCATTCTGTACTCATCCTTCATTTGTACTATTGATATTGCTTTGAAGCGGGAAAATGTGGATTTTTAATGATTTTCCCTCATTTTCTGATCATGTAGATAGTTTTTAATAATTTTTATGAACACTCCTTGTAGTGTTTTGTGGTCTTCAAAGATCAGGGTCAGTGATTTACATGATAATCCTTGATCTTTGATTTATTATATTAAAAAATGTTTTAAACTTAATTTTCATTAGTTTTATTTGATTTTTGATCTTTTGAGATCATTATTAATGCATATGTTAGTTTGTTACATATACTAGGCAACCCTAACTAGGTTTTAGCTCTTCTGAGCGGTACCTGGTTTTCAGGTTAGTCACAACTGATCCAGACGCGGGGATCAGTTAGTACAGATGCGCGCAGGGTAGGATCCGCTGCATGCGTGGCAGAATCAGCTGCACGCATGTCTCTAGTACGCAGGAATCTGCTACTACTAGTACGTAGGGATATGTAATGATGCGGGGCTGCGCGCGGGAATTGTGACATAACACATTTCCGCATGTAACTCCTAAAATATACACAACACCTCAATTCTGAGTCAATTGAAGGTGAAAAACCTATACGTGACAATACATGTGAAATATTAGAATGGCCAAAAAGTGCCATACTGGTGTTGTAATTTTTAGAACTTTTCATTTTAATTATTTTAAAAATATAAGGACTTGGAATTCAAGGGTGGGGTCAGTGAGTGACCCTACCTAATTTTGGGTGAGGAATCCATTTTGGTAATAATATTTATGGATTTCTCACTTTTTATTTTGTTAATTGAGATATTCTCATTTTTCATAGTTTTGTGTTGCTATTGACAGGTTGCTCTGTACATAGTAGCAAGCTGACATTCCCCCACTCCAAGATATGTCTATATCTGAAAAAAATTGGGTTAATGCCTCCTGCTGGCTCTGTAGTTCCTCAGGTGTATAGGTCTGTCGGGGATATTATGTTCAGGAAACCATTCATCTTTATCAGCTGATTCTCCCTTGTATCTAACCAGGTAGAGTCTGACATCTTTTCCATTGATCCTATCTTTTTTATCTCCAAGGATTTTGCTAATTTTTCCTTTGTCCTTTTTAGGTCCTTTTGTAACAGGTATTGCAAGTGAAGGAGTATGTTCTCCATTCCTTGGGTGGTAGTGTTTGATGAGAGTTACTGGGAAGACAGGATGTTTTCTAGAAATCTCATCACTGAGGATTACTTCCACAGCATTTTTACCATGAAGTTTATAAATGGTGAAAGGTCCAACAAAAGCTGGTCTAAGGTTTCTATTTCCAGCTAAGTTGGTAAAGTTGGTGGCAGAGAGCAAGACTTGATCACCAATCTTGAAATCAGGTTCCTTATGGGTTTTATCCCACCTTTGCTGTTTATACTCCACAGCATCCTGGACACACTTAACAGCATGTTTTTTGGCTACATCTATCATTTTTTTGAAATCAAGATATGTAGGGTGAATATTGGTTAGCTGTTGGTTAAGGTTATCCTTGGGTCATCTAGGAATCCATCCTCTTTCCAGTATGTAAGGTGCTTCCTTAGTGGTAGAGTGCTTGCTACTGTTGTAGGCCATCTCCAGTGTGGGTAAAAGGCTAACCCAATTGTTGCAATAACCGTGAGAATCCTTGTATTCTAGTCCCAAGCCACAGAATCTCCTGAGCATGTCTTCCAGGGTCTGAATCATTCTTTCAGCTAAGCCATCCATCTGAGGGTGATAAGCTGTAGAGAAAGCTAAGGTGGTTCCAAGCATATCATGAAGATTTCCCCAGAACTCAGAGGTGAATTTAGGACTTCTGTCACGTTTAATAATCTTGGGAACTCTAACATCAGCAATGAGTCTGTTCCAAAATAATAGGGCAACTTCCATAGCAGTGTCTTCCTTGTGATTAGGTAGGAACTTTGCTTTCTTGGAGAACCTATCCACGATGACTAAGACTGAGTTGTAGGAATAGGCTCCTCCTGGTGGTAGTGCCTTTACAAAGTCCATATTGATGATCTCCCATCTTTTATTAGGTTCAGCAATCTTTTGCAGTAGACCCAACCGTTTCCCAGTAGTCCTGTTGGACTTCTGACAAGTTACACAACCGGTAACATACTGTATAGTGGAGTCTCTCCAATTAACACACCAAGCAGTTTTTTTAACCTTCTCTAAGGTTCTATCAGCAGATAAATGACCAGATGAGCATTTATCATGGCACTCAGCCAGAAAATGTTTGATATGGTCATCCTTAGTTAAGACTACAACACTTGAATTTTGATGCCTATATTATAACAGACCATCCCATATGGTGAACCTTCCGGCTTTGTATGGTTTCAAAAGAGGTTTAGGTAGGCTATTGATCAATTCAGATGGTGGAGAATTACTTTCCATAATGGTGATCAGAGTCTTCATGCCAGAACTTTAAGATTCTTTGATTGAGTTGAACAATGATTCATTCAGTTCACAAATGTGGATACCCATTATAGGAGCTTCAATGTTCAACCTGTTAATGTTAAGGATAGGGAAGATATCATTATCCTCTGGATCATAAGCGGGGTTCCTTGGGTCATTGGGTAAAGCATTCCTGCTCAAACCATCAGAATTCTGGTGTTTAGTACCAGCTTGATGAACTATGGTCATCTAACCTCTGTACTGTTGTATGGCTATCTGCCATATTAACATGTGCCTACTAGGGGTCTTCATGTTCATCAATGTCCTGAAAGCATTTCAGTGAGTAATCACAGTAAAATTGGTGCCTTCTAAGTAATAATGGAGTTTCTCTAGACCCCATACTAAGGCAAGACATTCCATTTGGCTTGCACCGTACCTTTTCTCAGTGTCTTTAATTTGTCTGGATATGAAGAGTATAGGTTTCTCCACTGGTTTTTCATCCTCTATGACTTCTTGGTGTAAAGAAGCTCCTAGACCTTCCATGCTGGCATCTATGTAGATTTGAAAGGTTTAGAATAATCTGGCTGGATCAGTACTGGAGCTGAAGTCATTGCCATTTTGAGTTCCTCCTAGTTCTTGACTCTGTCATGAGTCATTTCAAACATGGTGGTGTTGTTTCAGATCTCATACAGACATTTGGTTAGAAGAGAAAACTTTGGTAAATACTTCCTATAGTAGCTGCAGAAGCTGATAAAGGATAGGAGTTCAGTTTTATTCTGAGGCATAGGCCTATTAATTACTGCTGCTATCTTGTTTTTGTCAGCAGCTAAGTTTAGTGGGGAGACAATGTGTACTAAGGCCTTGAGTTCCCCATGGCCAAAGTTAAAATTTTTCATTGATACTTTCAATCCCACAGCAGAGATGTTTTTGAGGACTAGCCTTAATTTCTCCATGTGAGTATCCCAATGATCAGAGTAAATGACAACATCATCAATGTATACCATCATCCATCCCTGTCTGATGAATAATCCTAGGACAATGTCCATCATCCTTTGAAAATGAGAAGGAGCATTTTTAATACCAAAAGGCATCCTAAGATACTCATAAATTCCCAAATGACAGATAATTCTAATGAATTTCCGGCTATCAGGGCTGATAGGTATTTGGTGAAAACCTTTCAGCATGTCCATAATAGTGATTTACTTAGCCTTGGACAGGTTATGCAGAGCATGGTCAATTCTTGGAATTAGATAATAATCAGCTTGGACATAGTTGTTAAGCATTCTGAAATCTCCAACCATTCTTGACTTATCATTGTGTCAAGCTATAATTACTGGGGTAGTAATATCCACTTGTTCATTGTGGCCTACTTTCCATAATGCTTGTAAGGCAACCAACTCTTGAATATGGGTTTCCAGAGCAGCTCTTGATTTTGGACTAGAAGGGTAAGCAGGTCTCCTGAGGTTAGGTGGGTAAGGAGGCTTAGTGGTTAGATTTAGGATCATATCATGCCCTTTGATGTTACCAATGGGGTGACCCTTGGTACAGAAAGCATTTTGATTTTCAAAGCATACTTGTAGGATATCCCATTTCTGTTCTTCATTGAGAAGGGAATTCAAAGCAGCTTGAGACAAGTATTCCTGATTGAAATTCTCTAAATGTTTTTCATAAGTTGAATCAGGAGTTTGAGCATTGACATGGCATATTTGGAACTTCTTATTCCAGTCTTGACCTATAGTGAAGTATCTACCCTTGCTTTGGAATACATCTATACCACATAAGCCAAGAGAATCATTTCCAAGGATAAAGTAATCACATACTCTGTTTTGGAGCACTACAAATTCAATGTTCAGTTTGAGTGATACTTTAGAGTGAGGGAGTATCATATCAGAAGACCATACTCCAACAGCATTGAGAGCAGAATTACAACTGCTGAACTTAGCCTGAGGTACTGGTAGTAAGTTCAGTTTCCATTTTGGGTCTTTTTTCTCCAGACAAGTTGAACCAATGCAAGAGCCAAAGGCTCCACTGTCTAGAAGTAACTTAAAAGGGGAACCTTGGATTAAACAAGTAGCATAGCATGTTTTGCCTGAAGTGTAACTTTTACTGGCAGAAGGTTTTAGAGTCAAGGCCTTAGCCTCAGAGATGTGGTGAATCTTCAAGTTGGGATTCCATTTTTGAGTTAAGTTAGAATCCTCATTGAGGGAATTTATTTCCAGAGAAGACTCAATACTACCTTCAATAACATTGATGGGGTTAGTGATTATTAGATCACAATCAAAGAGTGATCCATCAGTATCATCAAGGTGAGGGTCAGGATTGTTATACTCTTCCCCTTCAATAAGATTAATCCTTTTCCTAAGCAGAGGATAATCAGGTTTTATGTGTCCTGTTTTGTTACAGTTCCAACATACTTTTTCTTTTGATTCTGGAGTCTTTTTGACTTCCAAGGTAGATGGATTAGTAGCAGGGGATTCTTTAGTTTTGGCAGTATATTCTTCCCTGTTCCTAGTATTTTGTTCCATGTGTAGTCTATTGACCCTTTTATCAAGACCATCCATATCAATAGTCTCTTCTAATACACCTATTAAGGTGGAAAGATCTGAATCCATAGGCATCCTGCACCTTACACTGTGGTTGATTTGTCCGGGGCATAAGTTGAGGAGTATTTCATTGACTTATTCTTTATCAGCATCAGGGTAAAAACAGTCTAACCTCTTTTTCTGGTCTAAGCACCACTTATGAGGTTTGTCCTTGGATGGATCAAACTGGGAAGTTTCAAAATTTTTCATCATCTTTCTTTTCCAAATCCTAGTACCAAACTGCACTTTGATAAATTCTTTCCAAGAATTCCAGGATAAAGATCCAACTTCTTCTCTTTTATTGATAAACCAATCAAGAGCTACTCCTTCAAATAGTCTGGGAAATATTACCACAGCTATTGCATCAGTGAGCGCATAAGAAGAGAAGTATAGTCAATAAATGTAATGAAACTGATGTGGTTGTATTCTCCTTCTCCAGAGAATTTAGGCCATTCAGTGATGGGAGGAAGTAACTTCAAAGCCTGCTCCATTTCAGGAGTGGGGCTGGGTCTGAAAGACTCATCCCTAGTTACCCTGGTTCTGGGAGGAACACTAGGAGTACTGGTGAACCTGGAAGGCCTAGTTTCTTCTAGGTCAATGACCAGAGAGTTAGTAGAATTTATCTTAAGATCTCTGAGATCATTCTTAATCATACCTAACTCCAAATCAAGTTTGCTGCTTAATAAGTCAATTCTGTTAATCAGATGAGCTGAAGGAGTAGGACTAGTTTTCTTAACTTCTTCCTTAAGCTGGTATATGGTTGCATGAATATCTTCCTGAAGAATTGATTGGTTGTCATAAATATGTTTCATCAGGTCCAACTTACTAGCTTTTATACTATCCTTGATTTTTTGTATTTTCAACTCATCAATTCTCATAATCTGAGACTGAGTGTCAATCACTCTGAAAATACTTGAACTTAATTTGTCCAATTGTTGATAAACTTTGTCAAAACATTGGCTAATCATAGTAAAATTGTGAGGCACATTTATAGAAAAGCTATTGAGAGCTTCTACATCTAATTGTGGTACACCTTTTTCCACTTCTGGGCTAGGGATGTTATGCTGTCCCAATCCTTTGTGTTCCTTAACTTCTGATGGGCTGAGGAACTCTTCTTTTTGGAGTCCTTTCCCTTTAAGGAAGCTAACTGATCCCAAGGATTCCAGTTCTGCACGTAACCTTCTACTTCTTTCATTGGGATCAATCTTTGCAGAGAAATCTGAGATTTCTTTTCCTGAGAAATGGCTTTTCTCATACCTGGTTGATCCTCCTGGGTCTGAGCCAACCTCGATTGTTCCCAATAGCTCACAAGACCTTTCACTAACACTTTGACTCTTTCTTTCTTGGTTGAGTCCAGCTGGGGTGGCGTAGGAGGACCTTTACCCTCCTGGGATAAGATGGTGGGCAACGGATGGTTTTCCAACAGTTTGGTGGTCAAGTTGGCAGCAGCATTCGTTGCTGTTGTTGTCACGTGTGACGCTATGGTCACGGGTTTGAGTCCCCTCATTGTGCTTGCTACTGGAGTCCTTGCGCGCACGGGTTCCTCCGGGCAGATATCCATATGAAGGGGCTCTACCTGTTGCACGGGTGTTGCGCCTATTTTGGTACATAGCACCAAAAAAAATGAGTAAGTCTTTTGTCAAAACTTTTGAAAAAAGGCTTTAAAAATATAAAAATGATATTTTTTGTGTGTTTTATATTTTAAATAATTTTTTATATATATTTTAACTTACTTAAAGTTAAATTCAAGGGTACCAACACTTTGTTGGGATCACAACTATCCTTGGAGGGTATTCCAATGGGGTCTGAGTGAGTTCCAATCAGATCCTGGGATAAATCCAAGGGGAAGTCCAATGGTACACTGTCTGGGACGTCCTCTAGGAGGTCCTGGTCAATGATATCACCAAAAGCAAAATCCACTGAGATGTATAAAAACAAAATATATAAGTTTAATATTTTTCTGTATTTTTACATGTTGAAATGGTATTTTTAGAAAAAAATGATCACTTTTATTATTTTTGGATTTTTCTTTATCTTCAGGGTTATTTAGTTTGTAAATATAAAGCTTCCTTTGATAAATCTTCCACTCCTTATGTTGCCTTAATAAAGAATTGAAATTGATAATTCTTTCAAGCACAAGTTCTTTGTCCTTTATAACCTGCTGTTTATAATAAAGAAATTTCTCCTGTTGTTGCTCAGGAGTTATAATAACAGGGACAAAGTTATGGATTTTTTCTTATTTTTTCTTTTTAAGAGGGTTCAAATAATAATTGATCAATTCTCCGTTGGTCTTAAGATCCACCAGAGAAACAAATGATCAAAAATATATTTTATAAGTATTTTAACTTATTTTTTAAAAAATAAATAGACTGGTCCAAGGAATAAATAATTAAAAAATAATTATTTAAGGATATTTCCCGGCCAGACCCACAGTTGTCAGCTCTCTCATACCAGGAACCTTGCAGTCCTTTAGCTACAGAGAGTGATAAAAATGCTGGAATGATAATAATAATTATTATTCCAATAATAAACAATTAGAAGCTTAAATAAATGACATAATAAGAGCAGTTGGAAGGTTTAATTGGTTTGGTAATAAATGGTTTTCAATATAATATAAAAGAGGGGCCACAGTATTATACTACTGGGGATCTTTACAGACTAGCAACCTCTCTTCAAGGGGCCTCATTAGGCAGTTTAAGAACCTTGGAATAAAGATTGGTGCCTTAGGAAGGACTTATTCCACTAATGGCTGGGCTTAACAGCACAAATGGCCAAGACAGGAAGGTTAACACTCACTCTGAGCACTTTACCACGAGAATCCTGGAATAATTGGAAGGGTTTCAGAGCAGATGAGGTAGATTGCTTGACTAAACTTCAATGGTTGATTGGTTAATAAGGGTAAATAATACTACTACAGACTAAGTCATAAATCACTTGCTCATCTTCATATAAGCACTTGATCAACAATGACGTGGTTTCTGATTGATAATAAATAATTTGTGGTAACTATATTGGAATAATTGATCCAAAGAGTTCTGTATAAATACCTTTTTGGGTGATTTTGAGCTTCTCAGGGCACGTAGAGAGGGTTCTGCTTGTGGGCTGAGGCTGGCAAGCCAGTCAAGGCAAGATTGACACATCCACTTTGTGCTTTCAATCAGCTGTCCTTAGATCTGCTGGATTTCTGTACTATTTTAGCCACAGGGTAGGATCCGCTGCATGCGTGGCAGAATCAGCTGCGCACAGGTCTTTACTACGCAGGAATCTGCTACTACTAGTACCTAGGGATATGTAATGATGCGGGGCTGGGCGCGGGAATTGTGAAATAACACATTTCCGCGTGTAACTCCTAAAATATACACAACACCTCAATTCTGAGTGAATTTTAGGTGTAAGCCCTATATGTGACAATGCGTGTGAAATATTAGAATGGCCAAAAAGTGCCATACTGTTGTTGTAATTTTTAGTACTTTTCTTTTTAATGATTTTAAAAATATAAGGACTTGGAATTCAAGGGTGGGGTCAGTGAGTGACCCTATCTAATTTTGGGTGAGGAATCCATTTCGGTAATAATATTTAGGGATTTCTCACTCCTTATTTTGTGAAATGAGATATTCTTATTTTTCATTGTTTTGTGTTGCTATTGACAGGTTGCTCTGTACCTAGTAGCAAGCTGACAGAGAAATTGTTCAATCAATAAAGTCAAGTTTGAGATCTCCATCAGCTGGTGATGATCATGATCCAAGACCTCTTCACCCGCTTTCACCATCCTTTTCATCCCTTTGACTTGCCTGACTCTTGCTTGTCTTCATCAATCTCTCTCCCTTGATCATCTACTCACCCCTCCTAATCCTGATCCTATCCAACATATATCATCACAACTACGGTCATCCCATCCATTGCCAATGGCCACCCCCTCCTCCAAGCCTTGATCACCCGTCTATTTGCCTTTTTACTCCTCAATCTCAACCATCCATCTGATTGCAACTGAGTATTGATCAACTCCTCCTAAAATCAATCCTTGCGCCTGTCTGTTTGCTTTTGCTTTTAGACCTTGCATTCTGTTAGTGGTGGCCTTACTTACGTCTCATGCACCCATTGCTGCTCAATTTGTTGTTTGGATCATCTGCCTCATCTACTCGCTCATGTCCCAGAAAAAATTGCTTGCACCCTGCTTACAACCCTGCTCCCAACTTAACGTGCAACCTTGCTGTCTTGAGTGCTACCTATGATCTTTTTATCAGCCCTCTGGTTGCCCTGCTCTATTTTCTTGGTTGAATCACCAAGTTGCGACCTTGCACTCATTGCTTAAAAGATTTTTTGGGCTCATTCTGCAACTCTTTCCTCACTCATCTTACAACATTGTGCGCTTCTCAACTTGCGACACAGATTGCTCTCCTCTTGCAACATGCTTGGTTGCTTCAAGATTCACCTGCCTTATCCTGTTTGGTCACTCCTGCAAGGTTGGTCATGTGAAAAACCTCCCTCTGCTGACTCAATTGGTTGTTACCACAACCGGTCTTGCCCTCTCCACCCCTATTTCCCACCTTGGCCGGTCATCCAACCAAGGGACCAACAATATTGCCATGCTTCCTCCTTCAATCATCACCCCCCGCTACCACGTCCATCTTGACTGCCTCCAGAAGCCATCCAATCATCTGACCCAATTGCTCTCCTCCGGCCGCTTTTGCCCAAAAATCTGCAGGCCCATCAGTCAGTCTGTGCAATCCTTTGCCTGTGGGTCTCCTGCCCGTGCCCATTATTGGAATGGGCTGGTTTCTCTCCATTCCCTCCATCCAAGATTTTTTAATTATTTCAATTGTTTTGTTGCTTGTTTTTTTCCCATCAGTTTCCCTGTTGCTTTTTTCTCATGCCTATTTTTTTTTCAAAAAGAAATTGTTGTTTTTCCTCTCTATCTGTGTCATCATTTGTAAATATTTTATAGGGACCCATGGCCCATAAAAGGAGGGGCTCTCCCCTAACTTTTTCTAAAATTCATCAATGGGAGTGTGTGCATATTTTCCCCCTGCTATCATTAAAATCTGATCCTCATCCTCATCCTGGGTATATCTATGATTGCCCCCTGATCCATTGATCCTTAATTTTTGCCCCTCTGTTGCCTGATCCTTATCACCAACCAATAGCCTTGCTGGTTGAAGAGAATTCTGTCTGTTGGAATTCTAGAGTGTGTTATACCAGTCCTTGATCCCTTTCTCTGACCATACTGGTCTTGATCCCTCCTTGATCAGCTTTCTGGAGCCAATCACAATTGATTGAAGAGGTCTTATTAAGCTTAAGACCTGGAGTGTCATACCTCCCTTATTTTTTTTGGAGTTGCATTCTGCCAGCATACTCTTGAGTTCCTTGAGAAGTGTTGAGGTTATTCTTGCTTCAAATCAGTTACTGTTTGCTTTTAGAGCTGCTTAAACATAGTGCTTTGTCTTGTACAGCCACCCTCAGTTATCTGGTACCCTTCAAGCGCTTGATTGCGGAGAGTTGGGCAGGTTCATTGAGAACCTGGAGGTTGGTTGGGTTTGGGTTGATCATCCCCAATCTTCTGCTGACAACGAAAGTTATTAGCTTGTGGGTGTTCTTTACATGCAACAGCTTTGTCTTTGAGCTTTAAACAAACTTTAGCTTCTTTTTTCCAAGTTTTTCCCACATAATCTTGGCTCAGATAGTGCTGTTCCATTGCTACCAAACTACTATCATCTTTATCCTCTACTAGTTGATTCCTCATTTACCAGGTTCTGGACCTTGATCTTGGTTACATTTAAATATTTTTTGTAACACTCAGGAGGGCAGCCTAAACAGCACCTTTCCCTTCCACAGAACTGCCACGGCCTAGCACCATTTGGAGTCTTACAGCGCAAGCCTTGTTTCCGGGAAGGCAATTTCAAACAATCCACGGTGGAGGCAGGTGCGTGCATCAGGTTCCAGTTACTAGAGGAATTGGATTAGGAGGCAGGCGCGCATGGCCGGGCCAGTTGCAAGCGGAGTTGGATTATGCGGCAGAGTGTGCTCTTGCCCCACCACAGGTGACCATCCCTTGGGTTAGTGAACTTGCCCAGTTGGCAAGGGACCTCAAGATCTATTTGAAGGCTCTTCAGCTCCCTAGCGCGCCTGTGCCCCAGATGTGCACGTATGGTGAAGATATTTTCTATTGGTGGTTGTGAAACAAGAACCAGAAAATGGATTCAAAGGCGGGATTGGTTTCCCCAGTAGAGACTGGATAGGCGTTGGGAAAGCGGGTCTTGGCAGATTTGGATCAGCCTGTTGCTACAAAGCAAGAAAGGAAAAGGGGACAGGAAGCAGAGGGAAGAGGAGGGGATATGGCACGCAATTTGGGAACCAATTGGCAGCAGGCAAGTCTTGCAGAGAAGGGGATGGGAGTGGATATTGCGCGCAGCTTGGGAACCAATGAATGGCAGATGGTTCTTGCAGAGATTATAGGAGCAGTGGCGGAACAAACAGGCCAGGCATTGAAGGATTTCAACCAGAGTTGGAACCCTTCAACGGCGGGGAGAATGCATGCAGAATGGAAGGAAATGGAGATCAGGGAGTGCGGGATGGATTGGCCAACAGGGGGCCACTTGCCATCATGGCTAGCTGATATTTTGGCATTTATGCAACAGACACGTGCGGCAGGGATTCAGGTGCAGAATGGGAAGGGATTGGGAATCAACAGTATGGCTGGGGAGAAGGAGGTTGGGGTTGCAAGGGCTTTTAAAACCAAAGGCATGCCTGGAAGGAAGTTTGGCAAAGCAGCATGTGGGCACAACCCCGTGGGATTGGATGAGGCCGTGCAAATCTCTCTCCTGGTAGAGCAGAAGGATGAAAAACACTGGGGGAAGCAGCTAGGCATGGGGGGGACAAATGGGAGGGATAGTATTGCAGGAACGCAAGCGCAGAACAATTCCAGGTTTGTATACGCAAGGAAAAGCCCCACAAAAAATGGTGCAATAAAAGGAGGGACAAGGATCAGAGCGCTGCATAAAAAAAAACTTTTCTTCTCTTTCATTCTCTGGTCTGGGTTGGCTTCTGTTTATTATCTGTTTTCTTCTTTACAGATGGGCATAATGGTGAGTGTAATGGGAAAAGGGGAGTATGGTCAAGGTAACGGTGGGAATACCTCTGGGGACAGAACTCAAGTTGGGGGGGATTTGGTGTTGTTATATAGCCTTGGATTGGGAACTGTGCCATGGTTGGCTATTTTGGGAGGATAGGAGCGGGGAAGGAAATCACTTGGTGCACCAGGCGGATACAGACAAAGCAGGGGGCTCTGAATAGGGCATGGCAGAGGGCCGCGTCATGAGAAGGACAAAAAAGGTGTGTGTAACGGTAGGAAGGCTTGAGGTTGGTTTCAGTATGGGAAAGGCTATAGGAGTGGGCTGGGTGCTCAAGCGCAGGCCAATCCGCGGGCCAGGAAATCACCCGGTGTTCCGGGTGGATATGTACAACGCAGGGGGCTCAAAGGAGGGCCCATGGGAGGGCCACGTCATTAGAAGGACAAAGCGGGTTTGTGTAAGGGTAGGCAGGCTGGAGGGTGATAGCGGCATGGGAAAGGGTTATGGTTAGGCTAGGGTTCTGGTTTCTAGGGTTTTTTTTTCTATTTGTTGTTGCGCTTGTAATTAGGTTAGGGTTGAGAGGGATTACTTAAAAACCTCACTCTCAAGTCCGGGTTGTAGGGAATTGTTTCAAAGATGGAATGGATGGATGGATGGATGGCAAAGGATATGGAAAGGAAAGGAAATTCATCTCTATCTCTCTCTCTCTCTATTTACTCAAGAATCCTCATCCTTACAGACGCTAGGACCATCAATTTGGGAACTTGAGGAAAACTAGGAGAGTATTGCTATCTTACTTTCCAAAATTTTTGGATTAAAATTTTGCCAAAATAGGAGCTTCAACAGACTCAAGTTGTTTTTCCTTGTATTTGGCAGGCCGTTATGGAGGTAGGTGGTGTTATGGTACGCATAGCTCCAGTATTGGTTGGCCATCTGACTCTCATTGAGAATTGTTAGGGCCACATCACCAATTGTGCTGTTGACTCTTTCAGCCTCACCATTCTGATTGGAGTGGGATGGAGGGACTGTGGCCAGCCTGATTCCCAGGGTGTCCAGTTGGTTCCAAAGAGGTCCAATGTATTTGGCAGTGTTTTCCCATTGCACAAACTTAGGGAACTTACCAACTGCATTGTGGATGTGGTGGATCCAGCTGATGATCTTCATTGGTACCTTGCTCATACTTTTTAAAGCTTCACAAAATGTGTAGGTTGTTGCATGGTCCCGGAAAGTGAGCCAGAAGCAAGAACTTTTTAGTTCTTTCTCAAAAGTCCCTGCCAAATCCATAACACACAACTGTAGCGGATCCTCCTTCATGATACCTGAGCTGAAACCTAGGTGCTTCTGATCTAGCGCCTGTGACGTTTGCCATTGCTTGCAGAAGTATGACTACCAAGAAGTGGCTGCCTGGTCAGGGAAATGATCCTGGAGAAACTGCTGCACTACTCTTTCCAAAACGTTGCCTGGCCTAAGGTGCCACTTTTAAGGGTCTAACAAAAGGATTTTCAAGATTTTGGAAGAGACTTCATTGCGCCACAACTTCATGGTCCAACAAAATTTGGGAAATTCCGTCTCAAAACAACAATAATTCCAATCAACAAGAGTCAAGGAGGTCCCTTCATGAAACACCTTCCAATCTTTGCTAACTAGCCAACCGGTCAATATAATGGATCCCCTGATCCCCTTGCAGAAGAAGACCGCCTCAAAGATCATCACCCCTGTCTGGGTTGGTATGGTCAACCTGCCCACGTAGGACACCACATTGAATTTGGTGGGTACTTCTAAATTTAGTGTCACCGGCTTTGACAGTTCTTGGGTAATCTTAAAGAAAGAGGAAGGCCCACTGAAATGTGGGGTTGACCCCAAGTCAATCAGGATTTCCCCCTCATCACCATCTCCAGGTCCAGCTGACAAATCCTACCGCCGCTCACGGGTTCCCCAGCTGGCCTGGGTTGGGGTAAGTACCTCAAACCTCTGTTGGCATAATTGTCAGGGGAGCAGGGATGAATCCCATCCTTATGTAGTCCCAGAACTTTTTGCATTTGGCATACCAGTGGCCAGCCTTCTTTCAATAATGGCATGCATACCCAAACTTCTGCAGCAAAGAAAACAGTTGGGTGCAGCCTTTGAAGTGCAAGGAATTATCAATTGACAGTTGACTAGGGGGTTTGTTTTTCTGACCCCAATATTTCAGTTTGTCTTTCTGGCAGGAGATATTTCCCAGCCAACCAGTGAGATACCGCCTGCACTGCCATATCAAAATCCAATGGTATCATCCCCATGGGCAGGCCAGTTCTCACTTTGAGTCTGTTCACGCAGGACTGGATGACTGCTGAAGCCTCTGTGAATGTTGGAGGTGTTGTGGAGTTGTTCAGGGCTTGGCCCACGGCATACTTGAAATTTTGAAGGTCAATGCCCAGAGGTGCCACTAAAATGGCCTGCATCAAAAACATGTACAGTTTTTCCACAGAGACCTCTACATGTTTTAAATCAGCAATAAAATTATGCAATCCCAAGATCCACGCATCATTTGACCCCAAAAAATCTGCCAAATTCTCAAGCATCTGGGCAATGATAGTTATTTTATGTTGGCAATCACTCTTGCTACATTTCTTCCTCAACAGGTCTAAATTTGCTTGCTCCTCCTCTGTAGCCAAGCTCTTGAAAACAGCCAGTAACATCTCATCAATGTTGTTTTGGAGAAGGATGGCCACCACATCCCTATGGTCACAGTACAAGGACACACATGGCATGTTTTCCCCAACAAAAGATCAGTCACGCTTGAAGCTATTATGTAGGGTCCTGTCAAGCGCACTTTCCCACTGGGCATAGTTTGCCCCATCAAACGCCAGGATGGTTTTGGTTAGGTTCATCATCTTATGCATGGCTAAAGGGTCATCAATTAATTTCTTCAACACACCATCCATTCTTAGGAGGCTGTCAGATTTTGAATGTAAAAGAGGGGGTTGGTTGCGCTCCAATAGTTCCACTGTTTCCTGGAGGTAAGTTATGAAGTCCATTAGCAAGTCAATTGTTGCATTTGCGGTTCTATTCATATTGGTGTAATTTGGATCAAATCTTCCCTCAGGGCCAGATTATAACATTGAGGTATCATTTCTTTTCTTTCTTGATTCCTTGATTGGTCACTATCTTCTGGGATGTCTCTAAAAGTTTCCATGCACCCTACCAGCTCTCAAAGAAGTCACAACTTGGGAGTGTTTGAAAAAAAGGCAGCTTTTAACCTATAATGAACTCATATTGGCCCAGATCTGAATGCCTGTTGTGATCCAATGGATTAGCTCCTCCTGTCCCGGAAAGCCTCCTCAACTTCAATGAAGAGAGGAGGCTTTTTGGGATGAGGAGGCTCGGTCTATATAAAACTGTCAAACTAGGTAGTAGCATAATTATGGTAACTAATTTTATAAATATCTCTAATTTGATAGCTATGTTGGGGCTTGTGGTTCACTTTCTGTACAATTTGTAATATGTGTCACAGTTAGGCCTTTTTTGGGCCCACACCAAGCGTCATAAACTGTCATTTGGAAAATAAGGTTAGCTTCATAATCAATTTTTCACAAAATCAATTTTGATGCAACCTTATTTCAAGGCCTGTCATGTTTGGCATCCACAAGTGTCATATGGCCGTCATGGATGGTGTCATCTGTGCGTTTGGGGTCCATCAGCCCCAAGTATCTCCTTCCCTTGAACTTTCAAACTTTTAGCACAAGCACCTTCCATCCTCCCTTATTTTTTTCTAATCCCTACAACACACATACAGAAACAAAGGAATCAGAGAAACAAAAAAACTAAAAAAAAAATTGAAAATAAAAAACAAATTTTCCAATTGCTCTCCCTCAACTTAATCATCTTTTCCCATCAAAAAATCAAAATTTTCCCTACTGGGGCTATGAGTTCACCCAAGCGTTACTCAATGGGAACCATCATTGGATGATTGCAGTCCTACATCTATTGGCATCAACCTTCAAGAAGCTGATGAAAGAATTCAATAGAATTAATTTTCATCCATGCTCAAAGTTGATCTGTATAGAAAAAGAACTAGCAATTTTTTTGCACATAGTAGGCCAATCCACATCAAACCATCAAACTCAAGATTGATTTCAACACTCTGGTGACTCAATCTCAAAGATATTCCACCATGTCCTCAGCCTGCTAATCAATCTGGCACCAAAATACATTTGTGCACCCTCACCCCCAACTACCCCTAATCAAATTATGGATAATCCAACGTATTATCCATTTTTCAAAAACTTCCTGGGGGCCCTTGATGGCTTACATATTCTGGTGAAATTTTCAGAAAGGTACTAAGGTGCATATTGCAACCACAAGGGACTGTTATCCCAGAACATCCTGGCAGTCTGTGACTTCAACAGTTTATTTAAGTTTATTTATGCTGGCTGGGAAGGCTCTGCCCCTTATGCCTGCCTGTTTGCTGATGCTTGTAGCAAGGATTTCAAAATCCCTGAGGGATTTTGCTACCTGTCCAATGACAGTTATGGCTTGAATTCAGGCATCTTGGTACCTTACAGGGACACTAGAAATCAACTCAGAGAGCAGGCTTTGGCCTCCCAGAGGTAAGTATTCATCCTCATGAATTTTAAGTGGTCCATGGCTAATTCTTTGGGCTTTTTATTGCAGACCTCAGAATCCTCAAGAGCTGTACAACCTGTGTCATGCCTCCTTGCGCAATTTCATTGAACCTGTGTTTGGGGTTTTAAAAAAAGATTCCCCATCATGACACACAGTTTAGAGTATGGACTCATCATCCAGCGCAACCTTGTGTACACACTGGGTTGTCTTCACAACTTTTTCTTGTTGAATCAAGGCTGGGGTGATTTCCCAATCAATGAATCAGATAGCCCTAAAGACAACAGCTTTGATCAAGAGTACATGGGGAATTCTTTAATCCTAAAAAAATAAAAATAAAAAACTCAGAATTGACTAACTGGAGAGATGGTTTAGCCAATCAGATGTGGTCACAGTATTAAGAGGTCATCAAGGCTTGGGAAGGCAATGGCTCAAAGGCCCATAACAGAATCAGGAGATGAAATTTTTTTATTTCTGGTTCATTCCTATTTAAATTCTTGAAACAAAATTGTTCCATCATAAAAATGTGAAAAAAACATATTTGATTCATCTGTCACGTCTCATTGTTTTTTTGTGAAATTTTAAAAAATTTCATATCTGATAATTGAAGATATAGTGTGATTTTCTTGTTCAAGAAAAAAGATGAAAAAACAACTAGTCACCCAATAGCAGAATTTTAGAGGCCATGAATTGTTGTGAGATGTTTAAGAAATCCTCAATTTGCTGCTTGAACCACACCAGCCATACATTAGGATCCTTTATCCTTAATAAGATTGCACATTTAAACTTGCTCTCCAGGACAGTGAATCCTGTGGTCAATTGTTGAATTTTTGGGAGTTGGTGTGTAATTATATCTTGATATAAGTCAATTTCTTGGTCCATTATTGTTCGGCCAGTGGGAGTAGGCTGATTCCATGACTCCACTAACTTGTTGAAAGAATTCTCAAGACCGGGTGCAGCAGTCTGTTGATCTCTTCTTTGCCCTTGACTGGATTATGGAACTTCCACGTTGGAATCATTTGAGGATTGAACATTACCTTGTTCCTGTGTGAGTTCATCAACAGGACCTAGATGAGACATAGCCATCAAACCAGTTGCTGTATTTTATCCAAAAATGACCTCCAAGCTTCAGATTTCAGGGAAAGGAGTGCCAAGGAACTTCCAACATTGAGGATGCAACTAAGAAACCCATTCTAGAAATGGCAATCAGTTCATGTAAATATGATGAAAGTACCTGCAACTAAAAAAAATTCCCAAACCAAATCAGCTGCTGTCACCATAGATTGTGCTTCATCCCAACCAAGGCCACTCTGCTCCTTTAACAGCATAAAAGCATCATAGTCCTTTTTGATGAACTAAAAGTATCAAAACCATGTGAGCCTATATTGATTGACGTTCAAGCAACAGGACTCATAACACACCTGGCTTAACTTGGATTTCACCCTTTGTTCATCCAAGTAGACGCCTTCAAATTTTGCAACAATTTCTTGGGCAACAAATTGGTGCACCTTGGGTTTGAATCCTGAATCAGAATCCTTTCCATCTTCAACCACCTTCACATACAGATCCAAGGCCATCACCTCCATAGGTCTGTATCAGTTTTTTTTTGACCTTTTGTTAGGGAACCCATTTGAATTAGACACCTTAGTAATGTTGAATTTTTTATTGTTCTTTTTCTCTGATTTTTTGTTTCATTTTTCTATTATTCTAGTCTTTATTTTTATTCTTATTTTTATTCTCTTTTCTATTTATTCCACAGTATCAGAGCGCGCTTCTCTACAAATCTCTGTCATCTTTCTCATACATGTTGCCAATCATGTGCCTCCCAACCCTACCAACCTCCAGGTTGTCCTTTGGGATCTTTTCCTCTGACTTGGGGGATTCCTATTTGATTTTATCTCTGCTTTGCCTCATCTCTTTTCTCTCATCTCATGTTTTTCTCACTCTTCTATCACTCCACCATGACCTCATCCCTTTACCACTCTTACAACCTTATCTCCCATCCTCAAACCTGATTCTGTCTGGTAAGACTGTTCACTAAGTTAACTCAACTCTCTCAATCTGAACTCTTGATAGCTCATTTCATCATGTCCTGCAACAAATATCTATTTCTGAAGATTTGACCTTCCTCAACCATCTCTGCCAAATCTCCATCATCTTGTCTTTGCTCAAGCCAACCTCCTCTTAAGTTGGGACTTACTATCTTCAAATCCCATCTCTTGATGTTGGTTTCTTCTGCCTTCCCATTTTTTCTTATGTCTTTTGTTTTCTCTTCACTGATTCTCCTTGTTCTTCAGCCCTCTTTAAGTTCTTCTTTTCTTGACTAATTTTTTTGAATTCCAACACGGTTAAAAGCCAAAGAACAAACCCAACAAACCTAACCAAATAAATGGAGGGATCAAGTAACAATTGATTTTTCCAGATCATCCTAAAGGCTTCCCTCAAAGCGGTACCAATCCTCTCCAAGGAGAATTATTCAATTTTGAAAGACAAGATGAAAATTTTATTAGAACTCAAAGGCGTGAAAGAAGCTCTCAAAAAATGATTCAAAGAATTGCAACCCCTCTGAAAATATGGAAATCAGAGTTATTCCTCTCTCTAGAATCTATTCAATCACTCACAATAACATAGTTAACCCCTAAAACATATCCTCTGCCAAACATCTCTGGCAAACCATCAAGGAGAGATTTGCATCATCTCAAACGGCCAATTGCGCACAAGTTTTTCACAAATTTCTCTATAAACAGTTCAAAGCAGACTGCATCAATTTCTTCATCACTGAATCTAAAAACTCAATGAATAGATGGTCAATGTGGGAATTGACTTGCCAGATTATATCCTTGCATATCATCTCTTATTCAATTTTCCATCCTCTCTTCACTCTCTTTGACAGCAAATTATGCACTCGGACAAAAATGCCACTTTCAAACTAGTTCTGAATCACCTCACGCAACTCAATAACAAAAATGGAGCCAATTCAAAAGATGTTCCAATCTCAAATACCACTTTAATTTCCTCTAATAATCCCAAGAAATACATTCCTTGAGAGCTTTGATGTACCCATGGCTTTCACAATCCACTCTCTCCTGACCATTCTGAAGACAAATGCTGGCATAAACACAAGCATTTTGCTCCCAGTTGGTGGAAAGAAGCACAGGCAAAATGGAGAGCGCAATCTTATTTGAATTCTAAAAACAAAGAAGTTGCAAACTACCATGCTCTACTTACCACCTGGATTGAGGAAGTTAATCCAAAAAATCAGATCATACTTGACTCCTGTGCTTCCTGTCATATTTTCAACTTGCCAGACTCTTTATTTCCCTTACCAAAAGCTCTGGAGACAAATCTATCAACACTGGTAAAGAAGGAGCTGGACTTCTCATCAAAGGAAAGGGAGTCATTAAAATTGCGTGGAAAAACTCAGTGGTCAGTTTGGCCAATTGTTTTTTTGTTCCCAACTTGGTGGTTGATTGATCAGTCCCAGCAAACTCATTTCTTCAAAGGAATGCTTCCTTTCTACTACTCATAAACATTTATCTCTCTTCTCAAAATCTTCTCATCAAGCATTCTCCGGCTTTATTCAGGGAAACCTGTTTGTTTTAAATCCACCTTCAACCGTTGTGGTAGTCAAAACCTGCCCTATAGCCATCAGACTCACTTTTCTAGTGTAACAACAGCTCAATCCCTCAAATTAACCTCATAATTGGATTCTACATCACAAAAAACCCATAGTAACTCAGCCAAAGTGACCCACTACCTCTCAGGGATTAGAAGATATAGTCCAACAAACCCCCAACTGTGGTAAACTCATACCCAACCAGGTGTCACATCTCTGTAGAAGACACAAGACATACCTTGTAAACTCTCAAATACATGCCAGTAACAGCTTACCCTCAATACCAGGACCATACACCAACCCTGTCACCCCAACCAGAATACAGCAATACAGATACAGGAGGCAGTACAGATAGTTCAGCTCCTATCACCTCACCCAGAAAGCAAGCAAATATACATACAGGAGGCTGTGCAGAAGTGTACAGGAACAGTACAGGCAGGGGGAAGTGGAACCAGTCTCAACCAGGACCAACAAATAAGCAAACATACATACAGAAGGCTGTGCAGAAGTATACAGGATCAATATATGCAGGAGCAAGTGATACCAAACAGACTACCAGAACCATGCAGTACCAAAAAACCTCAGCACCACACAGCAATTTATGCAGACAGAAGCATGTGATACCAAACAAACTACCAGAACCATGCAGTACCAAACAACCACAGCACCACACAGCAATTTATGTAGTCAGAAGCATGTGATTCCAAACAAAACACCAGTAACAACAACCCACAGCACTGCACAGCAATATATGCAGGCAGTCAAGACCATGCAGCACCAAACAAAATCACCAGTGAATGAACAGCAACACATGTAGGGAGAATCAAGTAGCACCAGACCAACCATTAGTACTGCACAGGAATACATTGTATCTGAACTTCACAGCAGTTTATGCAGGGCTGTGCATGCATGGAACCCCTGTACCAGCTTTTTCCAACCAGCAGAAATGCCTCATGTAACTGTACAAGCCTTTTCCAACCAGCTAAAATGTCTCATGTAATTGTAGCTCACTGTTCCTCAACAGAACAGGGAGAAACCTCAGGGGCAGCCTTGAGCACCCCTGGGGGCAGGATGTTCTATTTAAGGAGGGCCTCTCTGCCCTATCCAAGTTGTATCACCACTCACCCAACTCATCCCCTACTCACCCCATCAACCCATCTATCTGTGGTACCTACCCAGATAAAATATTAGTAGTGAATCAGTTATAAAAGGAAACAAGAAATCAGAAACCAAGTGATTACCCATCTCTAACCAATCAAAACACCCACCAGTTGCTTGAATAAGGGTTTTTCTGTGACCTAAATATTCAGCACCATATTAAAGAAACCCCACCCATTAGTTAATAAATACCCTTAAAAAGAAAGAGAGAGCACAACAAAAAGAAACTACCAACCTTTCCTCTACCCAGCCCCCTGTGGGTAAACCCATCTTTGGGTCCCCTCCTTAACCAGCCCTTTGATAAACCCTTGAACCCTTTAATATTGGGGTATTGGTTAAGATCAGACATATCTGATCAATAAATTAACCAATAGTCCAATAAATCTGGTCTACTCTTCAACAAATCCTACCAATATCACAGTTAATAATTAATCTAGGTCTTATCTGAGACCTATATTAAGTCTCAAAGAAACCAGCCATTAATTTAAATAAATTATTGTGCGTACTTACTATAGTACTAGAAGGGCAGGCAATTCAAAACCACTCTTATTATATACTAATACTCCAAAGGAGTAGCAGTAATACTAAATTCCCCTTCAAGGACTGCCAGAAAGCTATTTGCTACTTTTATTTATATAATCCCACAGGAGTCTCTACAATTGGTGTCCCAACAGTGGCCTGTTAACTTTAAATTTGATTAGTTATTAAAACCAATATTGGTATAATATTAGCCACAAGAATTAACTCAACATTCAGAAGGTAATAAGAAGAAACCCATACCAGATAATTGAAGACCTCAATGACCACCACAGAGGGATTGAAGATAATAACCAAGGAGCCCTATCTTCAATAGTCAGGATGGAGGAGAAATTGCAAGACAATACCAAAATAACCAGTGGATCACAGGATAAACTAGAGGAAGACCAGGAAAGAACTCACAATCAGCCAGACTCTGGAGAAGAAGCATTGGGCAAAATTGAAAACATTTCCAAACTCATAAACCAAATCCTGGAAGAAACAACAGCACAGGGAAGTCCAGAAACCCCATACACTCAGCCAAGAACTAGATTTCAGACCCCAACCCCAAGATCAGCATAGGGAAGAGTCCCAGTAGAAACCATGGAAGAATCAACAAACCCCTCCATCAGCCCAGGAATAAATAGATATTCCCAACCTAGAGAAGAAGGAATAGGAATTACTAGGAGCCAATATATTGAAAGAACCCCAGCCAGAAGACCAGTCCAGGATAACTCAATGATAAACAATGATGACCAAAATGGAGTATTATTTGATGGAAAGAAAGTGAACCTGGAATTTGATGGTAAAGAAGTGGAACAGTTTATTAAAAGAGTAGAGAAACTGGCAAGGATCTAGAAGGCAGGAGGGATAGATATATCCCTACAGTTACCTTTTCTAGTACAAGACAAGAAGATCAGGGAATATATAGAAGATATGGAAGGCCATGAATATGGAGACTGGGACCTTCTGAAGAAGGAACTGAAAAGGAAATGGGGCACAGCTACCCCCCATAGGAGGTTTAATGAAGAGTCCATACCAAGACTGCTCAGACATACCCAAGAGCAGGGAGGCATCAAGACTAAGTATGAATTCAAGAAGTTCATTGGAAGCTATGAGGAGATGGTTATTTACTTCATCAGAATGGGTTATGACAACAAAAACTGGGAAAGTGGAGAAAACCTCTGGAAAGCCTTTTCCACTGATCTTAGGAGGGAAGTTAACAGAGAATTGACCCATGCAGGAAGAATCAAGATTGCAAGAGATGGCAGATACCTCCCACCAGATTTGGAAACCTTGAAGAAATTTGTGGAAATGACCTTGGCCTTATGGGATGTGGATGAAGAAGAAATACCTAAACCTACCATCAAGAACTTATTGGAGACAAAGAAGGAAGTCAAGTTTCAGAAAATGGGAATTGATGAGCTCTTGAAGATGAAGGAAGATGTTGAAAAACTCACTATGGCTCTCAACCAGAAGCAGGAACCTCCCCACCTTGATAGGATCAACCAGGGAATGGCACAAAACTACGGAACCCCACTTCCCAGTGCAGGACCCAGATGGCCAATCAGATGTTACTATTGCAAGGATGAACTTCATACCCAGGTCAACTGCCCAGACTTGAATGAAGACATAAAGGCCAAGAGGTTGTTCAAACAAGGGCCCAATTATTACTTCCCAAACAGAGAACATATACCATATAGCCATCCAGAAAGTTTCAGAGATCAGGTCAAGAGATTCTCAGAAGCTCAAAAAGTCCCAAAGCTGGAGGAACCTCAGAAGCAGGAAGAACCAACCAACATTGCAGAATTCTTAAAGAATAGAAATTGGGAAGATTGGATACCACCAGAGGTAAATATGAAGGAATCTCAAGTTCAATGGGGAATGAGAAGATCACAAAGGTTGGTTGGAAATCCACCAGAGAAGGATAACACCCAGGAGGCACCAGTAGTAGACCAGGGACCTTCAGCACCAACTAAATATAAAGCTCCAGAACCAAGGAAGAGGAAGCTAAGCTATCCAGGAGCATGGGTGGAAATGGATCAAGATTCTGAAGATGAAGAAGAACCCCCCAAAGCACCTTTCAAGGAACCAGTAACTGAACCTGTGAAGAATAACCCAGTAAAGTCAGAACCAGTGGATACCCAGGAAGGAACCAAGATGGAAGAAAGTTTGAAGAAGAAGATATTAAAACAGAACTTTAACCTTACCTTGGAGGAGCTCCTCTCAGTTGCACCAAATTTTTTCCAGCAGTTAAAAGATATGACCCCTGAAGGAACCTTGGATTTGAATAAAGCCTCTAAATCAACAGCCAGCAAAAACAGTAGAAGGATAAATGAATGTCAGCACCACTTTGAGGACTATTCAGATGATGAGTACCCATGCTCCATAGGCAACAATCTCACCTATGCTTGTCCATTGGGATTCATTGATATCTGGATCAAAGGAAAGAAGATCAAGGCCCTGGTGAACACTGGTGCTGAATTAAATGTCATACCAGGACACTTGGCAATCCCGACAGGCTTGGTGTCCAGAGAATTGTTCATGAAGGTTACAGGAATTGGATGCCACTTTACCCCACTAATTGGATTAGCTGAAAGAACAGTATTTGAAATAACACCTGGGGAACCAAAGTCTGCCCACTTCTTCATAGAAAAAGGATCAATTCATACAGTACTTGGAAGACCCTTCTTAGTGAATCATAAATTCAGGCTGGAATTGTCAAAGCATGAAGGGGAAGTCTTAAGCTATGAGATAGCAGGGGGGAAAGGTTATGCATCCCACTTTGTTCACCAGACCAGGAAGGATGGCAGGTCACTCCACCCAGGAGATCAATGGGCATGAACAGTATCACAGCAAACTTAGACCAAGAAGAAGTTTGGATCAGTGGACAGAATATACAAGAAAGGGACCTTGAAGGCTTACCAGACCCCTGGGAAAATAACATCATCACCCCTGAAACACCAGCAGAAAGAGGATTGGAGGAAGTACTGAAGGGACAAGAAGCTGAAGAGACCTTGGAGGTATTTCAACAAGTATTTGGGGGATTCTGGACCAACCTTGAAGAAATGGAAAGAACCAATTGGGAAGAATTACCTGGACCAGGATTGGACAACTCAGATTTATGGACTTACTCAACACTTACACTGGAAAACCCCTGTTAGTTTAGGGTCAATGGCCATCTCACCATGGGAAAGTCCCATGGATTGTCAGGTATTGTTTATATTATGGTGAATATTGGGCCAAATCCTGCGTTAGCCATATGATCATGATGGACCAAGTCATACCAGACAATGTCAGATGGTCAGGATACTTGGAAGAATAATTTTCCCTTATGTTTTACCTCCATTGATGCAGCAGTAAGCCTTCAGTTTTTTTTGAAGTGCTGAGGGAATGGGTGGGAAATTTTCATTTTTTATTCTCACTGTACAACATATGGTATCTAAAAAGAAAAGGGAAGAAAAAAAAAGAGGTTCAGTACTTTTTCATGACTCATCTTACTTTCACTTCAAAAAAAAAAAAGAAAAAAGAAAAAATAACTCACTGATGTTAAGTCCAACTGATGAATTTTTCCTCCCAACATTAAGTATAATATATATTTTATATATAATAACAAAAAAAAATATTTATAGCTGATTTTTTTCTTCTCAGTGCCAAAGCCCTGGTTCCTTTTTTGATGAGCTGAGGGCAAGGGTGGCACTGCAACACTGTATTATTACTTCATTATAAAAAAAATTGTTACAAAAAGATATATATATATATATACTAAAAAAGATATATATATATATATACACTACATACAAAAGAATATATATATATATATATAGCACATATAAAATTGGTTGCTAAAATGACCCCCAAAAAAAAACCTAAAAAAAATAATACCCTTTGTTAGTACTTATTTCTAGTAAAATAAGGGGAAAGCTCAAAGGAGGAGGCTCGCCAACTAACAATCCCAACTGGGCCCCCAAATTAAAGACTGGCCCCAAAGCAATTTAGACAAAGGGAGTAGCTACCGGCTGCGGAAAGGGAGGCACAATGCACCCATTGATTCATTTTCAACAAAAAAAAGCGGTCAGAAGATGCCCTAGCAACGAGAAGGAAAAAGGGGGAAGGAACTCACCAAAGCAATGAAAAGGATGTTTTTTTGTGGACTGAGGGGGGGAAAGGAGGCGCTTGTTGGCCCTCCTTCAATAGACATTGAGGGAGGGGAGGACCTCGCTCCCAACCACCAAACTGCCTTGACTGCAACTACCCGGGATCTTGGGAAAGTCTGGGCGGCAATATCAGTTGTCGCGGCAGCAGAAGCACCCGCAAATTGGAGAAACAAAAAAAAAGAAGAGAAACAATAAAAGAAATGAATAAAACAATAAATAAAAAATAAGATAGATTAAAGAGAAACAACTTACCTTGAATCCAATTGAATCATCTTGCATCTGATTGGATTGCGCAATCATTTGCCCATTCCCACACACCAATGAATTGACCATGCGGGAAATTGGTTGATTGGATTCAATTAATGCAACTAAAAGGTTGACTGACCAAGCTCGCAATTTGTGCAAACTCATGGAGCACCAGTGGTGGAGGATGTAGGAGACTTGACCTGAATTCAAGATTGCCAATGTTGAATGAGCCCACAAGGATGCCAGTATCAAATCCGACAAAATAACCTTGCGGTTGTCTGCAATGAATTAAACCAAAGGATGGTATCAGCGCAGAGTTGGCATGGCGCGGAGGCAGAAAGGACAAATAGGAGCTTACAGATTAATAAGAAGAAGGAAGAAAAAATACAGAAACGGGAGAATCAAGTGGTGGCTTACCGGATAATCAGATGCCTTGTTGCTGTTTCTATTGCAATCCAACATCAGGTGATTGCAAAGAAGATTGACATTGAGTGGAGCCGCTGTGGTGACCAATCCGGGACACCACGGAAAAAAAAAAAAAAAAATATTTTTTGGTTGTACCCCTATGGGTAGCTTCATTTCCCCCCATCTCTCAACTTCTCCCTGTCCTAGCGGTCTAGGACAGGCCTCTTACCTGTCTCTCTGCTTTGATCCCCCCCTCCTATGTTCAACTCCTACTTGTTGCGCTCGCGGCCCTGACTTTTGGCGACGCGAGCAATCGTCAACCATCAATTCGATCTCCCCACTCCCATCATTGTCATCATCATCATCGTCATCATCATCATCATCTGCCTCTTCTTCTAAAACTGCGACCACCTTGATGACCACCCCAACTGCCTCGTTCAACAGTTCAATGTCAATGGCCGCTGATGATAACGGCATTACAATCTCGGTCCGACTTTGAAATCCATTGGAAGGAATCAAAGAATCTGAAGAAACTCCAGAGCTCCCCAAGAAATTCACACCCATCGTCGACGCGCCCGTTTGTGATCAAGAGTCAGTTCCAAGGCCACAATCAACTTGATTAAAGTCGATTCAGACCGATACCACGTAATTGAATATCAGCATCCTCACCATCACCCTCCCCCTCATTGATTGCTTCTTCTTACTCTTCCTTGTCGCATTTGCTCAATCGACTGAGTCATCCAATTGTCCCTAGTTTCAACTCGTCGTTGAACCCGTCAAAAATCGTCACCACGGTTGATCATCCTCCTAAAATCCGGTTGTCAATTTCAATCACGACTACCTCAACCTTGCCCATCATCTGATCCGCCCGACGAGCGCGAGCTACCGCTCGCGGCCGTCGGAACCTTCACCCCGCTGTCGGCGCCGATCAGGCAATGACAGCCGTTGTTGACACCCGCGACAGCGGTCGCAGGTGTCCATCTGGTTGCCCGCGGTCATTCTTGACGCGGGCAACATTTCTTTTTTTTCCTCTCATCTCATCTTTTTTTTATGTTTTCATTTTCCCGCACCTATTTGTAGTATCTTTTGTACATAGTATACAGGGCCTCATGTCTATAAAAGGAGGGGCTCTCCCCTGCCTTTTGGCCCAGCATCCAGCAATCCAATGAGACCATCATCATAATCAAACTTATCCATGGGCATCCTTCCCACTTATCTGAGCAATTGATCCAGGTATATCCATGATTGCCCCTTGATCCTTTGAGCCTCCATACTCAAACTCTGTCCCTTGTGACCTTGATCCTTATCACCAACCAATAGCCTTGCTGGTTGAAGAAGAATTCCTGTCTGAATTCTTGGGTGTGTTATACCACTCTCATCCCTTTTTCCGACCATACTGGTCTTGTTCTCTCCTTGATCATCTTTCTGGAGCCAATCACGTTTGATTGAAGAGGTTTTATTAAGCTTAAAACCTGGAGTGTTATACCTCCCTTCTTCTTTAAGGTTGAATTTTGCCACGCTATTCTTGAGTCCCTTGAGAAGTGTTGGGATATTCTTGCTTGAATCCGTTATTGATTTGCTTCTAGAGCTTCATAAACAAATTGCTTTTGTTTTGTTCAGCCTCCCACAGTTATCTGGTACCCTTCAAGCGCTTGATTGCGGAGAGTTGGGCAGGTTCATTGAGAACCTGGAGGTTGGTTGGGATTGAGTTGATCTTTCCTAATCAGCTCCTGACGACCAGAGTTATTAGCTTGTGGGCGTTGTTACTTACAACTGCCTTGTTCTATTGAACTCTGAACAAACCTTGACTTATTTGTTCAAGTCTTTACCTGCACCATCTTGCCTCAGATAGTGTTGTTTCCATCGCTACTGACAACTCTTATCCTCTTCCCTTGCTTTGATTTCTCACCCATAAGGTTCTGGACCTCAATTACGGTTACATTTAAATATTATTGTAACTCCTAGGAGGGCAGCCTAAACAGCACCTTTCCCCTCCACAGAACTGCCACGGCTTAGCACCGTTTGGAGTCTTACACCGCGGAAATCAGTTATCAAACCTGGCCCTCAACAACCACTGCATGCTCCATCTTCTACGACCACCTTGCGCAACACCCCTATCACCGCGCCTCCTGGGCCCTGCAAATCTTCATCAATTGGAAGGGTCTTAAAAAAAAAAAAAAAAAAAAAAAAAAAAAAAAAAAAAAAAAAAAAAAAAAAAAAAAAAAAAAAAAAAATAAAAATAAAAATAAAAAAAAAAAAATAAAAATAAAAATAAAAATAAAAAAAATAAATTGATTGATCAATCGACCCGAATCTACAACACTCACTTCAGCTGCCTGCAATGACTCCGGGCCCCATTTTTTCTGAATGTCTGCATTGGGTAAAGAAGGGGTTACCGTCATCATGATCAACATATGCAAGATAAAGCACAAATAAAGTCACAAGTAGGGCATCAGCACGGGAATCTGGTCAGAGAAGAGTCAGGAGACCATGAATACAGAAATAAACAAAGCAAAAAAAAATATACAGGAATAGAAGAATGATGGCTTACCAATTAATTTAGTGCCTTGTACCTTGTTTTGATCCAAGATTTGAATGACTGCCACAAAGATCAATATGCACAACTGCCTCGCGGGGCCCCTCGCCTCTTTGCTCCCAAAAATCCTGCGCACCTTGGGCGCCCCCCTCAGCTTGTTGAAAGCCCATGTCCGCCGGCAACCAGAACCCGCGCACATCCACAAAAAAAAGGAAACAAACCGCCATCAAGACTGGATCCAAAAAGGGGGTATATATATAAAAGAATACATGAACACAAAAAAAAAAGGTAAATATATAAAAAATACATATACATATAAATAAAAAAGGGGTACATAAAAAAAATAAAAATAAAAATAAAAATAAAAATGAAAATGAAAAAATACCAAAAAACAAATTAAAAAATAAAAATAAAAATAAAAATAAAAAAAAGGAAGGATGCATGAAATAAATAAAAAGTCTCCTAAGGAAGAGCCTAAACTGCTAAATCTATTGTCACAAACATCAAGCTGACAAACAAGACTCCTAAGCAAGAGTTGAAACTGCTGATAATAAACAAAAAACAACAAATTAAAAATTAAAAATTAAACAAAAGGAGTAAATGAAAAAAAAAAACAAAAAGAAGTGAGGGTGTATAAAATAAAAGAAAGCTCGTAAGTAAGAGCCTAATCTGCTGAATTTATCAAAAAATAATAATAAAATATAAAAAAAAAGAGAGTGAATGAATGAAAATATGACTTTTATCCAGAAGATTATTATTAATGTAAAAAGATTTCAACTCAAAGAGAACATGGAACACTGGGAAGAAGGAAGGAACTGAAGACATCAAGACTGGCTTAACTTAAAATTGGAACCGATTGAAGATTTCAAGATGTGTCAAGGTATAAAGGAAAAAGGAATCAATTAATCTTCAGCTAGAACTGTCTGAATGAAGACATTATAGTAGGTTTCAAAGGAAAAAGTTATCTATCAGGTTTGAATAGATGCAAACAGGGTGTAAAGGCTTAAAATTCAACAAAATGATTTAGAGGAGAATAGAAAAGATTGAGAGGAAAATAATCTGCCTTTTCCCATGAAGTACCACAGTATATGGGGAAGGGGAAAGAACATTTAAATTCAGGGAATCAGTTAAATCCAAGGAATCAAAAAAAAGGAAAATGCCAAAACCTGTCTTTATCCAGAAGAACCCTAGTATAATTCAGCAATCAAGAAGAATGGAAAGTATTTAATTGTACTTTCACTTGCTACATGGGCACAATCAAGAAAGAATCAAGAGGAGAAGATTTCAAGATAAAAAAAATCAAGATTTCAACAGGACCAACTGGATCACTAGGATTCTCTGGACCCTTGCTTGATTCTACATGTGATTATTAGCTTTTTCATGCCTCTCAAGATTAATAACACTAAGAAGAAGAAGAAGAAATAAGAAGAAATAAGAAGAAGGATGAAGAAGGATAGGATGTGGAGTCTGATTTTTATGGACAGGAATGCTGTGGACAGCATTAAGTCTGAGGGGGATGTGGTAGTCCAAACCTGTTCTATAGCCATCAGACTCACTTTTCTAGGTAAAAAGAGCTCAATCCCTCAAATTAACCTCAGAATTGGATTCTACATCACAAATAACCCATAGTCACTCAGCCAAAGTACCCCACTACCTCTCAGGGATTGCAAGATACAGTCCAACAAACCCCCAACTGTGGCAAACTCATACCCAACCAGGTGTCACATCTCTGTAGAAGACACAAGACATACCTTGTTAACTCTCAAATACATGCCAGTAACAGCTTAACCTCAATACCAGGACCATACACCAACCCTATCACCCCAACCAGAATACAGAAATACAGATACAGGAGGCAGTACAGCTAGTTCAGCTCCTATCACCTCACCCAGAAAGCAAGCAAATATACATAAAGGAGGCTGTGCAGAAGTGTACAGGAACAATACAGGAAGGGGGAAGTGGAACCAGTCTCAACCAGGACCAAACAAATAAGCAAACATACATACAGAAGGCTGTGCAGAAGTATACAGGAGCAATATATGCAGGAGCAAGTGATACCAAACAAACCACCAGAACCATGAAGTACCAAACAGCCTCAGCACCACACAGCAATTTATGTAGTCAGAAAAATGTGATACCAAACAAACTACCAGAACCATGCAGTACCAAACAACCTCAGCACCACACAGCAATTTATGCAGACAGAAGCATGTGATACCAAACAAACTACCAGAACCATGCAGTACCAAACAACCACAGCGCCACACAGAAATTTATGTAGTCAGAAGCATTTGATTCCAAACAAAACACCAGTAAAAACAACCCACAGCACCACACAGCAATATATGCAGGCAGTCAAGACCATGCAGCACCAAACAAAATCACCAGTGAATGAACAGCAGCACATGTAGGGAGAATCAAGTAGCACCAGACCAACCATCAGTACTGCACAGGAATACATTGTATCTGAACTTCACAGCAGTTTATGCAGGGCTGTGCATGCATGGAACCCCTGTACCAGCTTTTTCAAACCAGCAGAAATGCCTCATGTAACTGTACAAGCCTTTTTTAACCAGCTAAAATGTCTCATGTAATTGTAGCTCACTGTTCCTCAACAGAACAGGGAGAACCCTCAGGGGAAGCCTTGAGCACCCCTGGGGGCAGGATTTTCTATTTAAGGAGGGCCTCTCTGCCTTATCCAAGTTGTATAACCACTCACCCAACTCATCCCCTACTCACCCCATCAACCCATCTATCTGTGGTACCTACCCAGATAAAATATTAGTAGTGAATCAGTTATAAAAGGAAACAAGAAATCAGAAACCAAGTGATTAACCATCTCTAACCAATCAAACCACCCACCAGGTGCTTGAATAAGGGTTCTTCTGTGACCTAAATATTCAGCACCATATTAAAGAAACCCCACCCATTAGTTAATAAATACCCTTACAAAGAAAGAGAGAGCACAACAAAAAGAAACTACCAACCTTTCCTCTACCCAGCCCCCTGTGGGTAAACCCATCTTTGGGTCCCCTCCTGAACCAGCCCTTTGATAAACCCTTGAAACCTTTAATATTGGGGTATTGGTTAAGATCAGACATATCTGATCAATAAATTAACCAATAGTCCAATACATCTGGTCTACTCTTCAAAAAATCCTATCAATATCACAGTTAATAATTAATGTAGGTCTGATCTGAGATCTATATTAAGTCTCAAAGAAACCAGCCATTAATTTAAATAAATTATTGTGCAGACTTACTATAGTACTAGAAGGGCAGGCAATTCAATACCACTCTTAGTATATACTAATACTCCAAAGAAGTAGAAGTAATACTAAATTCCCCTTCAAGGACTGCCAGCAAGCTATTTTCTACTTTTTATATAATCCCACAGGAGTCTCTACACCATTGGTCACAATCTGAAACTCTGCTATCTCACCAAGAAAGACATATCCAACAATCAAATCAGACATCTCCATCAATTCTTTGGCCACATCAGTTCTACTTGTCTCAAGAATCTCTTCCCCAAGCTTGATTCCAACACACTTTCCAAATTCCAATGAAAAGACTGTTTCTTCTCCAAAATCACCAAATCATCCTTTAAAAAGACTTGCGCTCCCTCTTCCAAAGCCTTCAAACAACTCCACATTGACCTAATTGGTCCAATTTCCCCACCTTCTAGAAATGATATGAATTATCTTATGACAATCATTGACAATTTTTCTAGCTACATTGCAGCCATTCCTTTAAAATACAAATTGGAAGCCTGTTATCAACTCAAAACAACACTCAACTTTGAAAGACAGAAGAGAATCTGTTTTCCTTCAACCATCTGTACTGATGGTGGCGTAGAATTTGCCTCATCTGATCTCAAAGAATACTTCCTCTCCAACTCCATCCAACACTTGATATCCAAACCATACCACCATGAGCATAAAGGCAAGGCTGAAAAAGCTAATCAAACCCTTACTGAATCCATGAGAGCTATTCTTTGCAGCTCCCAGCTCCCACATGATCTCTCAGCCAAAATTGCTAAAGTTGCCTGTCTGACACTCAACCAAATTTGCAAAACCCCTCTTTCTCTTTCTCCCTATCAACTTTTCACTAACAAGATGCTTCCACGTAGTTATTTTCACACAATTGGTTTCAAGTTTGCCTAACTTGATACCAAAATTGCCTGCGGCAGAAAGTTCAAGGATAGAGGACTTATTGGTACCCTTGTTGGTTACAACACTGCTTTCTTTTCTTTACAAATTCTTATACCTGACCAATCAATCATCTCCTCCAAACACGTTAAATTCATTAAATTCAACCATCTTCCTTGAAAATCCTCTCACACTCCTCCTTCCATGACTAAAGAATCACTCAGTCTCAAGTTTTACAACAATTTTCCCATTTCCAACTCTCATCTCCTTTCCAACAACTCTACCAACAAATCCATCTCACTTGATAGCAAACCTTCCCCTGTCTCTCCCATGAACCCTGAAAACCTTTCCAATTCCTCCTCCAACTCTTCCCACAATCTCAAAGCACAGCTAAATCGGCACTACTCTCTTTGAGAGGGCTCAACTCTTAATCCACCGCAAAGATACGGGTATCATCATTATTTTGTACCTAGAACTTACAAACAGGCAAAAACATGTCCAGAATTGCTTAAATGGGATCAATCTTTGAACTCCAAACTTGATGGCATTGAGAAGCTCAAATTATTGGATGATTATGACGGTCCTGAGACCTCCAATCCCTTAAACACAACATAGGTATATTGACTGAAAGATAATTTCCATGGGGACCCTCTCATCTTTAAAAGTAGACTCTGCCTTCAAGGTTTTGACAAAATCTATGGACTCAACTACCAAGACATGTTCTCCCCTATGGGCAAGGCTGCCTCTCTTTGATTAGATCTTCTCTTTTGACTCTATCACTTTCTTCCTATCACTCAACTCAATGTGAAGAGTGCTTTTCTACATGCTCCTCTGACAGAAAAAGTTGTCATCAAAAGACCCAAAGGTTCTGACAGGAAATTGAATTATCTTGTTCTCAAAAAGTCACTCTAAAGTCTCAAAAAAGAACTGGCAAACTGGTTTGAAACCCTCACCTCTTGGATTTGTGAGCAAGGGTTTCACAAGTCTATCTCTGATCCCTGTCTCTACTTTCACTCCACATCCAACTCTGTCTTATTCCTTCATTTTCACAATCTTATTCTTGTAGGATCAGGCAACAATTTTCTGGCCAACTTTCTGTCCAGATTTCCTAACTCCAGCCATCAAAAACCCCAAACTATACTGGGAATGAAATACAAACAACTCAATGACTCAATTCTCCTATCACAACCCAAACACATTGACCACAGTCTTGAAGAACTGAAAATGAAGGACTTTAAGCCCTCAACGGTTCCTCTCACTGTCAATTCCAACCTCACCACCGCTTTGGACAAAGATCACAAAGAATTCAAATCCCTCAAAATCAATTATTTCTCAGCTGTTTTTCTCATGAACTATATTGCTTGTCTCACTTTTCCGGATTTAAGTTTTTCCATTTCAAGTTTAGACCGCTTTTGCAAGAAACTAGGAATTTGCCATTGGCAAGAAGTCAAAAACTGCTGGAATTATCTCAAGACTACCAAAAATTTAAAATCACCCTCAAAGTCTCCAATACTGACACTCAAATCAAATTCTTCAGTGATTCCTCATGGAGCAACAATCTGGAAACCAGGCGTTCTCAATCTGGTCACCTGTCCTTACTCTTTGGCTCCCTCATATCCTGGAGCAGTTATTGTCAGAAAAATGTCACCCACTCTAGGACTGAGGCTGAACTTAATCCTTTGGTTGACTCCTTTCTTGAGGCCATTTGGATGAAGGTTTTAGTCTCAGAACTTTGGAAAAAGAACATTGAGCCCAGCCACCATTTCATGGACAACAAATGTCTCAATGAAAAACTAAAAAATTTTGGCTGTCACTCCATAACCTTTCACATTGCCATCAAAACAAAAGGCCTATGCAAAGAACTCAAACTGAGAAACCTAAAAGTTGAGCTAATTCCCTCCTCCAAAATGAAAGCAGATGGCCTCACCAAGGCTCTCAATTCCTTTTCTCTTGCTAAAATCTTACACTTAATTGATTCCACCTTTGTTCCACCGGCTCCAGTCATACCAGCCATGGGGGGTGTTGAATGTGTTGAATGTTGAATGTGTTGAAGGTTGAATGTGTTATTGTTCTTTCTCTCTGCTTTTTCTTTTTCTTTTTCAATTATTCTAGCCTTTATTTTTGTTCTTATTTTTATTCTATTTCCTATTTATGTCACAGTATCAGAGAGCGCTTCTCTGCAAATTTTTGTCATATTTCTCATACATGTCACCAATCACTTGCCTCCCAACCCCACCAACCTCCGGGTTGTCCTTTGGGATCTTTTCCTCTGATTCAGGGGATTCCTATTTTATTTTATCTCTGCTTTGCCTCCTCTCTTTCCTCTCATCTCATGTTGTTCTCACTCTTCTATCACTCCACCATGACCTCATCCCTTTACCACTCTTACAACCTTATCTCCCATCCTCAAACCTGATTCTGTCTGGTAAGACTGTTCACTAAGTTAACTCAACTCTCTCAATATGAACTCTTGATAGCTCATTTCATCATGTCCTGCACCAAAGATCTTTTTCTGCAGACTTGACCTTCCTCAACCATCTCTTCCAACTCTCAATCATCTTGTCTTTGCTCAAGCCAACCTCCTCTTAACTTACGACTTACCCTCTTCAAATCTCATCTCTTGATGTTGGTTTCTTCTGCCTTCCCAATTTTTCTTATGTCTTTTGTTTCCTCTTCACTGATTCTCCTTGTTTTTCAGCCCTCTTTAAGTTCTTCTTTTCTCAACTAACTTCTTTGAAATCCAACAAGTAATGGTAGGGCTGATAGAGGGTTCATTGTCAAAGTTGTCATGTTCAGGTTTGGGAGACAGAGTTGGAGACCATCCTTCAACTGGCTTGGAATCTTGTGAAAATTATTTGCTAGCCAGATTCATTTGCAATTTGCTTTGCAATTCAATTGGGGGAAATGGAGCACTTGGAAAACTAGGACGTGCATTAATGCTTGTTAGATGCACAGCAGGCTGAGACATGAGCAGAGAAATTGACTAGTTTCCAGAGGGGTACATGCTTGAGTTGACACTAGGCAGAATTTTGGATGGGGGGGAGGGTGAGTTGTTGTAGACTTTGAGAGTTTTGAGAAATTGTGGGTGCTATAGTATGAGAGCTAGTGGGGGACATGTTGGAATTCCAAGGACGTCTTTGAGTTTTCTGCATATGATGAGGACAATGTAGAGACTCCTGTGGGATTATATAAAAAAAGTAGCAAATAGCTTGCTGGAAGTCCTTGAAGGGGAATTTAGTATTACTTCTACTCCTTTAGAGTATTTAGTATATACTAAGAGTGGTTTTGAATTGCCTGCCCTTCTTGTACTATAGTAAGTCTGCAAAATAATTTATTTAAATTAATGGCTGGTTTCTTTGAGACTTAATATAGGTCTCAGATCAGACCTAGATTAATTATTAACTGTTTATTGGTAGGTTTTGTTGAAGAATGGACCAGATGTATTGGATTATTGGTTGTTTATTGATCAGATATATTTGATCTTAACCAATATCCCAATATTAAAGGGTTCAAGGGTTTATCAAAGGGATGGTTTGGGAGAGGACCCAAGGATGGGTTTACCCACAGGGGGCTGGGTAGAGGAAAAGGTTGGTGGTTGCTTTTGGTTTTGCTCTCTTTCTTTGTAAGGGTTATTTATTGATTGATGGGTGGTTTCTCTTTAAATTGGTGCTGAATATTTAGTTCACAGAAGAACCCTTATTCAAGCACCCGTTGGGTGGTTTAATTGGTTAAAGGTGTGTTATAACTTGGTTTCTGATTTCCTGTTTCCTTTATAATTGGTTCACTGATATTTTATCTGGGTAGGCACCACAGATGGGTACTGATAGAGAGGAGTGAGCTGGGGTGGTATGAGGATGGGATGTGTGGGGATGTGCCAGATGGCATGGGGATACAACTTGGATAGGGCAGAGAGGCCCTCCTTAAATAGACAAATCCTGCCCCCAGGGGTGCTCAAGGCTGCCCCTGAGGGTTCTCCCTGTTCTGGTGAGGAACAGTTAGATACAGTTACATGAGGCATTTCTGCTGGTTGGAAAAAGCTTGTACAGTTACATGAGGCATTTCTGCTGGTTGGGAAAAGCTTGTACAGGGGTTTCATGCATGCACAGCCTTGCATAGATTGCTGTGTATTGCAGATAAGATATATTTCTGTGCTTTACTGGTAGTTTTTTCAGTGCTACTTTATTCTACCTACATGTATTGCTGTGCAATACTGTTGGTTTTTTTGGTTCTGGTTAAGGCTGGTTCCACTTTCTCCTGCATATTTTGCTCCTGTATACTTCTGCACAGCCTCTTGTATGTGTATTTGCTGCATGTTTGGTTCAGGTGACCAGATCTGACATGCTGCACTGCCTCCTGTATCTGTATTGCTTTATTCTGGCTGAGGTGACTGGATCTGGACTGGTTGCACTGCCTCCTGGATCTGTATACTGTATGCTGGATGAGGTGACTGGATCTGGCATGCTGCACTGCCTCCTGTATCTGTATGCTGTATTCTGGATGAGGTGACTGGATCTGGCATGCTGCACTGCCTCCTGTATCTGTATGCTGTATTGTGGATGAGGTGACTGGATCTGTCATGCTGCACTGCCTCCTGTATCTGTATACTCTATTCTGGATGAGGTGACTGGATCTGGCATATGGTTCTGGTGTTGAGGGTGAACTGTTACTGGTATGTACTTGAGGGTTTGAAAGGTATGTCTTTATGCCTTCCACAGAGCTGTGACACCTGGTTGGGTATGAGTTTGCCATAGTTGAAGGGTTCTTGGGCTGTATCTTCTAATCCATGAGAGATAGAGGGGTACTTTGGCTGAGTGACTATGGGTTATTTGTGATGCAGAATACATTTCTGAGGCTACTTTGAGGGTTTGAGCTGTTGTTATAGTACAAAATTGAGTCTGATGGCTATAGGACAGGTTTGGTCTACCACAACAATGAGGGTGATTCATGGAAAATTTGGAGGAATAGCAGAGGTGAAGTTGATGGGATCTGGAGTCAAATGGGGGGAAAGGGGGAGGAGATGCGTGGGGCAGGTGGTTATGACGTTAAATTTTGGTCTGGACCAAAATTTGCCATCATATGGGTTTTTGGCCTATGGGAGACCTGAAACCCTAGAAAGGGTTGTTAAGCGTCATTTTGGCAAATTTGGACAGGTGGACACTGAAAAAAGACCATACAACACTTTGAATTGGCCCAAAAAGGGCCTTAGTCTTTAAAAAATTGACAAAACCCTGGTAAAGTCCGCTTATCGAGTGGACTTATCAAGACAAGGGTGGATGCTCTTATTGTTATGATTTATATTTTTTAAGTAATCTGCCCAGATCACCAACGCCACGATTTAAGCTCACCTGCCTCCAAAGATAGACTCAAAATCTGATGATTGTATTACTAACCTGCCCGGATCACCAATGCCACGGTGTAAGCTCACCCCTTGCCAAAGATAGACTCAAACTCTGATGAAGAGAGGCCTCTTTGGATCAGCGGGTTGACTGTTTTATATAAATGATGGTTTTGAACTACTAGCATATTAAATAGATTATGTCTATAATCTGTGTTATGTGTCTAGTTGTGTGTATGTTTTTACCAAATTTGAAAAAAGTGTATATACATACCTTTACACCCCCCCATGTGTTTTGGAAATTGAACTGGCTGGAGGTTTAGGTTGGTTAGCAAGGGAGCAATCTTGTTAGGGCCCAACCTTTTTGTCATCAAGTCTGCTTTTTGGGTGTGGGTTCTGGTCCCCTGAAGGTTAACATTGTGCTGTTTTATGAAGTTGTTGACAAAATAAAATTCCCTGGAGAGACACTTGGTCTTCTTCTTTGAAGCATTGTCACCAGCAATCAGTATGGCAGAGTTGTTATTGCAGAAGATGGAAAGTTTAGGGCTTGTTAGATCAAATAGCACATTATTCAGGTAAGCCAATTGTTAAGTACCATCCAAGAGTGCAATGTACTCCGCGGCACACGTAGACAATGCAACAATGTTTTGCCTCTTGGACCCCCAAGCAACTGGGTTGCCATAGTACTCAATAATGTGCCCCAAGGTTGATTGCTTGTGCTCACCACCCCAACTTGCATCACTCCAAAGGTCCAAACCTGGTGTCCCTTTCCTCAAAAATAGCGCAGTCAATCCAGTTTGCTTGAGGTAGCCAATTAACCAGTCAAGAACATCCCAATGGGAAGTGGATGGTGAACTAGTGAACCTAGCCAAGAGTTTAACTGGGTAGGATAATTCAGGTCCTTTCCCAGCCGCAAGATACATTAGTGATCCAATAAAGTTTTTAAACCTTTCCCAAATTGACCAGGTCCCCTTAATTTCTTACAATGGGCCTCTCAGGCAGTGAACTTTGCTTTGGGTGGGCTATACGGTTTTTGTCCTTGATCACCTGGTTGATGAGCACATGTTGAGACAGGGCCACAGTGTCAGTCGTACGGGTCATGCCAATACCAACAATCTTTGTCAGCCTTGATTACAATTTCAATTTCACACACCGCTCCATGCCTTGGTGCAGTACAACCAGATGATTGTCATTGGATGCCACAACAAAGCCGTCATTGGCATGCATCCAGACAATTGCAAAGTTCTCTCCTTTCTTCAGAAGATAGAGAGATGGCTCCAGCTCCTGCGCTACAAAACAAAGCCCGGAAATCATCTCATCAAAAAATTTCCACCAACACCTTGCCGCCTGCTTAGTTCTGTATACTGCCTTCCTAAGGCGCATTACTAATCCCTTCCATTCCAGCCCAACCTCTGTAGGTGGTTGAAAATACAGTTCTTCCTTCATCGGAATGTACAGGTAAGCTGAACTAACATCAAACGTGGCCATTGGTAGATTTAAGTTCAACCCCAGAGAGATGAGCAGATGCAGTACATTTAGGGTGGCCGTTGGTGCGTAAGTCTCATGAACGTCTTGCCCCATCTTCTGGTTGAAAACTTTCACAACCAGGCATGAATGTTGCTCAATTAGTCGGCCTTCTTTGTCCAACTTGTTGGCCAGGACCCACCGCATACCTAGCATCTTCATGCCAGGGTGCGGTATAATGGCCTCCCAGACGTCTAGTTTCTCAAACTTCTCCACATTGTAGGTTGCAGACGCCAGCCAGTGCTTGCCAAATTCACCCCTCAGCACTTCCGGTAGTGATTTTGGTAAGTGGTGGTCAACCATGACCAGCATTGACCAAACAAATTGCTGCTCTGCCTCAGAAATCTCATCAGTTTCTTTCTGACCTAGGTGAAGTTCCAGTTGATTGAGCATGAAGTCCACGCTTGCCTTTTTGGGTTCTGACTTAACCGGGAGGTTCTGGAAATTGGGGAAGACAGCCAACAAGAAGTGGATCACTCAACCCTCTTTGGGTGACCAAAATAGCCAGCCCTCCCCCGCAGCAGGGGAGGCAAGGAGGCAACAATGTTTTCCACGGTCTCCCAGTTTTGTATGTTGCTTTTCCTTTGGGATGTGCACAATTGCTTGGGCCCCAAATAGAATGGATGTCCTCATTCTGATTGCTCTATGGGCGCTTGTAAGTTGTTGATCACTTCAAGCAGTGATTCAATGCTGGGGCCGCTCATGTTGTTGTGTTTGGAAGATTGCCTCTCTTCCCTCGCTGAGTATAATGATGATGCCTCCAACTGGAGTCATTGTCTGACCTTGTCTGACTCTTCACTGTCTTCCAGAATGTCTTAGAATAGTGCCATCCCCCTACCGGTGGGTTAACAAAGAGTGGGCCTACCGGCGGTCAACTCAGATTGCTCCTTGTTCTTCCAGCAGCTGGTTGATTGGCAATTGTTGCATTTTAACCTGTTATGATGTATATTTGTTAAGTGATCTTCCTGGATCACCAACGCCATGGAGTAAGCTCACCTGCTGCCAAAGATAGAATCAAACTCTGATGAAGAGAGGCCTCTTTGGATCAGGGGGTTGACTGGTTTATATGCATGACGGTTTTGATCTACTAGCATATTACATAGATTATGTCTATAATCTGTGTTATGCGTCTAGTTGTGTGTATGGTTTTATCCAATTTGCAAAAAACGTGTATATACATACCTTTACACTTATTTATAGTTATCACTTGTCAGCCTGCTACTTAGCACAGAGCAACCTGACAAAGCAACAAAAATAATAATATTAACAAAATTAAAAGGAACAAAGATAAATGAATAAATAAAATTATTATAAAATAAAGGAGTAGGAAATCCACAAATATTATTGCAGAAATGGATTCCCCACCCAAAATAAGGTAGGGTCACTCACTGACCCCACCCTTTAATTTTTACTCCTTATATTTTTTAATTAATTTAATACAAAATGGTAAATGACCACCGCACCAGTATGGCACCTTTTAGCCATTTTAATATTTCACATGATATGTCATGTATAGGTTTCACACCTAAATTTCAGTCGAAATCCAGTTGTTGTGTGTAGTTTAGGAGTTACACGGGAAATTGTGTTTTGTCACAATTCCCGCACGCAGCCCCGCGTCCCTACAGCGTTGGACTCCTGCGTACGCCAACTCCCGCACGCAGCCCCGCGTCCCTACAGCGCTGAACTCCCGCGCAACTGAATTCCCGCGCAGGTAATCCCGTGACCTAGTCACGCGCGCAGCGGTACAGTCCCCTGCGCGCATCTGAGCAGCGGATCAGTCCCCGCGCGCATTTGAATGGACTGATCCCCGCGCCTCCTATGACATCCAGGTACCGCTCAGAGAAGCTACAATATAGTAGGATCTACACTACATATGTAAAGCTACCACACGAGCATAGATTATGGTTCAAAAACCTTAAAAATCAATTAAAATTAGTTAGTAACTAATTTTTAGTATTTTTTATTAATTAAATAAAGATCCAGACTCACCACGAAATAAGTTGATCAGAACTTTCAAAGACCACAAAACTACATAAGGAGTAGTCGTAAAAATTATTACAAATTACATACAGGATCAGCAGAGGATGGAAAATCAATAAAAATCTACATCTGCTCACTTGGGACCAGTACTTGCTGTACAAATTGAGGATCAGTGCAGGATCAGCAAAATGACTAATCTATTGATTAACAGATCCTGCAGCTAAAAAGGAGCTGTTCCTTGACAGATCTAATGCCAGCAGGCTAACAGCACCTTGAGGACGTGCCAATTTTGCCCTGATTGCCCCCCTAGCCTCAGCCCATGGCTAGTACTCCTTCTAGAGGCCCTCAAGCACCCAAAAAAGAATATTTAAACAGGCTCTTTTTGCCCTTCTGTTTCCAATCAGTTATCAGTTATCAGGAATTATTTATTATCAATCAGACATGGTGTCATTGTTAATCAAGTGCTTATATGAAGATAAGCAAGTGATTTATGACTTAGTCTGTAGTAGTATTATTTACCTTTATTAACCAATCAACCATTGAAGTTTAGTCAAGCAATCTACCCCATCTGCTCTGAAACCCTTCCAATTATTCCAGGATTTTCGTGGTCAAGTGCTCAGAGTGAGTGTTTCCCTTCCTGTCTAGGACACTTGTGCTGTTAAGCCCGGCCATTAGTGGAATAAGTCCTTTCTAAGGCACCCATATTTATTCCAAGGTTCTTAAACTGCCTAAGGAGGCCCCTTGAAGAGAGGTTGCTAGTCTGTAAAGATCCCCAGTAGTATAATACTGTGGCCCCTCTTTTTATATTATATTTAAAAAATTTATAACCAAACCAAATAAACCTTGCACTTGCTCTTACCATACCATTATTGGAGCTTTAAAGTGTTTATTCTTTGGAATATTATTGCTCCAAGTTCTTTTATCACTCTCTGTAGCTAAAGGACTGCAAGGTTCCTGGTATCAGAGAGCTGACATCACTGTTGGAATATGAGGTAAGACACAATTATGTCATGCATCAACATCTACCACATTTCACAGTTCTCCCATATGTCACACACCTTGTAAATAGATATATCACCTCAACATCCACCCGCCCCAGGATCCCCTTCTCTCCTCACCAAGATATGGATCCTGGGATGGCCGAATACCGGAGCTAATGGCCAACGGTGGTGTATGACTAGGTGAGTATAGACTTATGCAATATATTACCGAGATATGGATCCCGGGATGGCCGAATACCGGAGCTAATGGCCAACGGTGGTGGATGACTAGGTTGTGAAACTCCACAGGTTAAAAGCCGGCAAAAACTGCCTGACCTACAGGAGCATTTTTTATGGATAAACAATATCAAAAGAAGAAAAAAGATTAGATTAAAAAAAACACCACCGGAGAAGGATCCAAATCACATGGCAACGCAACGGGTGACCAAGAAAACCTACCATCTTTTGTGTCCAAAACAGAGTTTGAATCGCGCTTTGAGAAACTTCAATCAACCCTCACCCAGCAATTCCAACGCGTCAAGGCGGCCATGGGGAGAATGGTGTTATAATTATGGCCAGCAATTAGCTTAGGCAAATGAGCAGTATTTAAAGCAAAAGAAATGCTGGACACTGTGTGTCAATAATGGCTAATGGGGCTCTCACAATGGGGCAATATGTTGGATGAATTCGATTGGATGATGAATGAATGATGGAAAACAGCAGGGAGAAGAGCTCCTTAAGTACAAAAGATTGGCCTCTTGTGAGCCCATGATACAACAAGCCAAAAGGCAAATTTTCCGCCCCAAAAGGGCTCTACAGGCTCTACTGGCCTTGTTACTTGGTTTGGACTAAATCAGCCCACATGGCATCAGTCCCTGTACCCTTACAACCAGCCTATTCTGGTTATTTCTGGTGTTTCCACCTCAATGGGGCTGAACCAGCCCCTTAACTGTTCAATCCCCTTGGCTTGTTGTCCTTTACAACCAGCCATGATGACCTTTATTGCCTTGTTTACGGGCTGGTTGCCTCATGCAGCCAGCCCCTGGCCCCTCAAATGGGCCAGGTGGGACCCAGGGCACACCTGGGTCCGGTCTCAGACTCACATGGGGGGGGGGGTGACCAGCGGACATGTTGTCCCCCCCCCTTTTTCTCTCAAATCCCTGGTGGGGGCGGTCAAATCCCCTCACCAGGGGCCCTGGGGGTCGATACCTCCAGGGCGTCGTCAAGTACGTTGGCCTGGGAGGTGATCAGGTCCCCCCAGGCCCATCGCTCCTCCCCCTCGGTAAAGGGGGGGGGGGATAGCGTCCCTGCCCTGCTTGGTCGCCTTGAACGATCAATGGTGGGGGGGGGTGATGAATTCCCCCCCACCTGCCGGTCGCTACCCTTGCGGCCGGCGCCGCCACCTCCTTGGGCAAGGGGGTGGTCAGGTCCCCCCTGCCCTGGCCGACCGCGCTGTCGCGGTCGGTCGCTGGCTGGTTCAACCCAGCCAGCCTGCCCCCTCCCCCTTGCGACGGCGAGCGAGGGGAGGGGGAGCGAGCCGGGGCCGCGAGCCCCGGCTCTGCGGCGCTGGTCGCCGGTTGCGACCAGCCGGGCCCGCGCGGCATCGCACCGCGCGGGATCCCTTGGCCGCGCAACAGCCCCGCGCGGGCCGTCGGGCCCCGCGTGGGCCGTGCCGAGGAACACAGGCGGCCCCGAACAGGCCTCGACGCAAGCAGCGGCCCCAAGCGGGCCGCGACACGGGCGGCAACCCTAATGGGCCGCCCCAAGCCCAAATTGTGAGAAAAGACTACTTTTGCGGGCCAGCCCGTCTGGCCAAGTATGTCCAAAATAAACCTTGGGCCCAATTATGCCCATACAAGCCCATCTGGCCGTATTTGCCCATATACCCCATTGGGCCCGTTAGGGCCCGTGTACCAATGGGTCTATTTCACGCGTTTTGAGGCCAGTTTCCCCAACTCTGTAACATCCACATGGGCCCGTATGGTCCGTGTGTGTGTCCAATGGGCCTCAGAGGCCCATTTGTGCATCCCATTTGGATTACACTTATACGTAGCACCCGCGTAAGTGCGTACGTATTTTAACACACCCCCTTAATCCAAAAGGGGTGACATCCGCATATTAGTCACAAAGCCTTGATGCTTGTTTCTGTCTAATGCCTTAGTCAAGATATCTGCAATCATTTCTCCAGTGGGCATGTACCTCAACACAATCTCATTGCAGTTAACTGCGTCGCGAATATAGTTATAGTGAACATCAATATGTTTTGTTCTTGAATGGAACACTTGGTTTTGTGCCAACGCAATGGCACTCTGGTTATCGGAATACAACAACGCAAACCCTTGTGGTTTATGTGTATCCTCTAAGACTTTTCTCAACCATTTTGCTTCCTGTGAAGCTGCTAAGTAAGCTCTATACTCAGCCTCTGTTGATGAAAGACTTATTGCCGACACCTTCTTGGACATCCATGACACCAGATTCTTACCTAAAAAGAATACAAAACCACTTGTTGATTCCCTAGTGTTACCATCTGCCCAAATTGCATCGGAATAACCAACCAAATCAAAGTTTGCTGACTTTGTAAACAACAGTCCCAGACTGTGTGTTCCTTTAAGATACCTCATAACTCTCTTAAACGCTGACCAATGCCTCATGCTTGGCTTCTCTAAGTGTTGCGACAAGACCCCAATTGCAAACGCAATATCGGGCCTTGTACACTGCCCCAAATAATTAAGCAATCCAACAGCTGACCTGTAGTCATTCCCTGATTGAACAAACTCCAGATACTCCTCATCTGTAGACTTCTCTAAACGAATGTTTGACTGCATGGGAGTACCAAACTCCTTTGCATCCTCTAAGCCATACTGCTTAAGAAGAGCTTCAACGTAATGGCTTTGGTCTAACTTAATACCATTCTTGCCCTTACTAACTTTCATTCCTAGCACCTGTTGTGCCAGACCAAGATCTTTTATCTTGAACTCCTTTTTGAGTGTCTCCATGACTCTCTCTTTACCATCACCAATAATGATAATGTCATCGACCCATACAAACAAGATTGCATCCTTTCTCACAAAAAGGCAAGGATCGGCCTCAGACGTCTTAAAACCAATCTCTATCAGTTTCTCACTCATGGTGTTATACCATGACCTAGCTGCTTGCTTCAATCCATACAGGGATCTACACAGCTTGAGGACATATTCCCCTTTATCTGCCAAAAGAAAAGTTCTAACACAGATTTTCTTCATGGTTTCTGGTTTAGTCTCTACTAACCATTCACGAAAACCATCAGGAATCAACATATAAACAGTCTCCTCCTCTCCAAGTTTTGCATTCAAGTATGCTGTTACAAAATCAGCTTGTCTGATTTCTTCACCCAACTCCACTGCCAGAGCAATGATGTACCTGAAGGTGGACAGCCTTCCAGTTGGTGAGAAAGTTTCTTGGTAATCAATACCCTCTCTCTGCTTGAAGCCCTGTGCAACACATCTAGCCTTGAACCTTTTCAAAACTCCATTTGTGTCAAACTTCTTGTTTAACACCAATCGAGACCCCACAATGGTCTTTCCTTTTGGAACAGAATCCCGCTTAACCACTTCAAAGACACTATTATTCTCTAGAGAATCAAATTCCTCAAAAATAGCACTCTTCCAGTTGGCTTTCTCATCAGAATTCATAGCTTGGCCAAAGCTATTTGGGTTAACCCTGTTACCCATTTCTGAACTCAACTCCAGGACTTCATTGAGCATACACTGTTCCTGAAATGTATCTTCCTCATATCCTGCGGCAGCATAATGGGATCTCCACTCCCCGTACCTGTCAACCGGTACTCTAACCCTACCACTCCTTCTAACCGGAGGTGGAGGCTCATCAGGTTCTGATTCCACAGAATCACCTGGAGCGGGTACTGAACCCTCTTGTGGCACATCTGCCACCTCTTCATCTTCTGGAACCACATGTTCCACAGCTTTTGCTTGTGAAATAGGTGCTAATTCTATTTCTTGTTGTGGCTTAATCACAACGACATCTTCACTCCTTTTGAGTGGAAAGGTACTTTCGTCGAATTTTACATCCCTGCTACGGATAACCTTTCTTGTCCCTGGACAATAGATCCTATAAGATTTACTTATTAAATCATAGCCTACAAGTGCCCCTGTTCTGGCTCTAGGGTCTAATTTTCCGACCATTTCATTATGGTGGACACTATAATACACCAAGCAACCAATTGTTCTTAGGTGTGATGTTTTGGGGTACAACTTCCAAAACTGATAATGGGGGCACTTCCCATTAACACTTACAATGTTGTGCAACAGACACACCGTGCACATCAACTCAGCCCATAAGAACTTTGGCAGACTAGATTGAGACATAATAGTTCTGACTTTGTCCAGTAAAGTCCTATTCATTCTCTCAACTATTCCATTATTTTGTGGAGTACTTGCAGTAGTGACTATATGAATGATACCATAATCTTTCAACAGCCTCCCAAAATCTTTACTCACAAATTCACCCCCTCCATTGGTAATAACCCTCTTGATCTCCTTCATCAGACCATTCTGTTTCCAGACTTTGAAGATTACAGAAACCTCCTCTGTGGTCTGATCCTTAGATCGAATTGGTTTAACCCAAACATAATTAGTTGCAGTATCAACTAAATTGATGAAGTATCTTGCCCCACCAAGGGACTCTGGAGTGAATGGCCCTGCCAAATCAATGGAAAATTCCTCTCTAGGAACATCTGTGTGATCTCTTCTCTTAGAGAACACATTTCTAGTCTTAGCCCCCAAGGTACAACTCTCACAGTTGCTGTCCTTTACCTTATGGCCACTTCTATTGTGAGAAACAGTGCTCAGAGCTGAGAATTTGAACAAGCTTGCACACAGAAGCTTATTCCGAACTTGTCCACTAAGAACAGTTCTCCCATTCATATCAATAACAAACATATCTCCTTTAAGATAACGAATTTGGAAACCTTTTTTCCATAACACCCCAAGAGACACAAGGTTGTAAGGCAACTCTGGTACATAGAACACTTTATCAAAAGTAATTTGGAAACCCAGTTGATTTGCAAGAATAACTTTTCCAATTCCTTTAATCTGAATTGTTCTGCCTTTCTGACCAATATTTACAACCCCATCATAATCACTAAGATTTGAAAATAAATTTGGTTCAAAAAACATGTGATCTGTACAACCAGAATTGATCAAAACAAGAACATCCTCCTTCAATCCTCTTCATAATCAATCAAGTCCATTTCTTGATCCTCATCGATTTTGGCCTTCTTGTTGGGACCTTCTTCCACAACAGCCTCTTCAATTGGAGCATCCAACGCCACCATTGCAACGTTTTCAGTTGTGAGATTGACCTCCTTGTCATTCCCTTTGGACTTCTTCCTTTTCTTGGCCTCCTTGCAGTCCTTAGCATAGTGACCCTTATTCTGACAATTGTAACATAAGACCTTGGACAAATCCTTTTTCGCCTTCTTGCAAGATTTTCCAGTCTTTCCAACTAGGGCTGTTCCAGAACCCCCCTTCATCTTGAATTGAAGGTCATCCTTTTCAATCCTTTTAAGCACATCCTCCTCCCCAGGAAGAGGATCCAATTGAGAAATGATTCTGACTAAGGAATCAAACTCTTTTGGCAGCTTTTGAAGGATTAAGAGTGACAAACACTCTGGATCCATGTTAAGTCCAGATGACTTGAACTTGGCTATACTAGACCTAGCCTCTGCCACAAACTGTTTACAATTCGAATATTTTAACTTGAACAGTTTATTAAAGGCTATACCCTTCTGGTGAACAGAATCACCAGCATACTTGGACTTAAGCAGCTTCCAAAGGATGCTGCCCCTCCTCCTCTCATCTTCCCTAAGAGTATCAGCAACCCATGTCACATGATTCTCATCAAGATGCCTAAGGATCAGATGGTAAGACTTCTTCTCCACCTCTGAACTGATCAGAGTGTCATCTGCATCCATAATTTCCCCACAGCAGATGTTATCCAGCTCACTATCCATAAGGACAGCCCAAGCATTATAGTTCTGACTATTCAGAACTATTTTGGTAGAGCTAACATCAGGGATATAGGACATCTTCTTGGAAAACTTGAGGTCTTTAAGGTTCTCCAAAGTAAGGTACAAAGGTCTAGATGGCTTGGAAGTAATGATGATGTTGGTACTGATAATGTGTTATAATTATGGCCAGCAATTAGCTTAGGCAAATGAGCAGTATTTAAAGCAAAAGAAATGCTGGACACTGTGTGTCAATAATGGCTAATGGGGCTCTCACAATGGGGCAATATGTTGGATGAATTCGATTGGATGATGAATGAATGATGGAAAACAGCAGGGAGAAGAGCTCCTTAAGTACAAAAGATTGGCCTCTTGTGAGCCCATGATACAACAAGCCAAAAGGCAAATTTTCCGCCCCAAAAGGGCTCTACAGGCTCTACTGGCCTTGTTACTTGGTTTGGACTAAATCAGCCCACATGGCATCAGTCCCTGTACCCTTACAACCAGCCTATTCTGGTTATTTCTGGTGTTTCCACCTCAATGGGGCTGAACCAGCCCCTTAACTGTTCAATCCCCTTGGCTTGTTGTCCTTTACAACCAGCCATGATGACCTTTATTGCCTTGTTTACGGGCTGGTTGCCTCATGCAGCCAGCCCCTGGCCCCTCAAATGGGCCAGGTGGGACCCAGGGCACACCTGGGTCCAGTCTCAGACTCACATGGGGGGGGGGTGACCAGCGGACATGTTGTCCCCCCCCCTTTTTCTCTCAAATCCCTGGTGGGGGCGGTCAAATCCCCTCACCAGGGGCCCTGGGGGTCGATACCTCCAGGGCGTCGTCAAGTACGTTGGCCTGGGAGGTGATCAGGTCCCCCCAGGCCCATCGCTCCTCCCCCTTGGTAAAGGGGGGGGGGGATAGCGTCCCTGCCCTGCTCGGTCGCCTCGAACGATCGATGGTGGGGGGGGTGATGAATTCCCCCCCACCTGCCGGTCGCTACCCTTGCGGCCGGCGCCGCCACCTCCTTGGGCAAGGGGGTGGTCAGGTCCCCCCTGCCCTGGCCGACCGCGCTGTCGTGGTCGGTCGCTGGCTGGTTCAACCCAGCCAGCCTGCCCCCTCCCCCTTGCGACGGCGAGCAAGGGGAGGGGGAGCGAGCCGGGGCCGCGAGCCCCGGCTCCGCGGCGCTGGTTGCCGGTCGCGACCAGCCGGGCCCGCGCGGCATTGCACCGCGCGGGATCCCTCGGCCGCGCAACAGCCCCGCGCGGGCCGTCGGGCCCCGCGTGGGCCGTGCCGAGGAACACAGGCGGCCCCGAACGGGCCTCGACGCGAGCAGCGGCCCCAAGCGGGCCGCGACACGGGCGGCAACCCTAATGGGCCGCCCCAAGCCCGAATTGTGAGAAAAGACTACTTTTGCGGGCCAGCCCGTCTGGCCAAGTATGTCCAAAATAAACCTTGGGCCCAATTATGCCCATACAAGCCCATCTGGCCGTATTTGCCCATATACCCCATCGGGCCCGTTAGGGCCCGTGTACCAATGGGTCTATTTCACACGTTTTGAGGCCAGTTTCCCCAACTCTGTAACATCCACATGGGCCCGTATGGTCCGTGTGTGTGTCCAATGGGCCTCAGAGGCCCATTTGTGCATCCCATTTGCATTACACTTATACGTAGCACCCGCGTAAGTGCGTACGTATTTTAACAAATGGCGGCTCAACAAGAAACCCAGACGCGGTCTGTCCCACTGCATATTGAAGGCGCCACACATGATACAGGCAACCCATTGGCCTTGAAGTTTTTAAAGGACCCAATGTTGTTCCACTGGAACATCAATACCAAGAGAACAATACTGGCGTTTGACGGGTCCAACTTCAATCTGTGGGAGGGGGTGGTCAACTGCACTCTCCGGCAAGCTTTCAACAAAGACCCCATGTTCCTTGGCGATTGACACAACTTTGAGACCCTGGTCGCGTCGGAGAATAGAGCGGTCATCAATCTTCTGCAAAACTCTGTCAACAACAAACTCTACGCCATCATTGAGGCATCCCAGATGGAGTTCGCTAGAGCTATCTACAACACTCTTGTTGACACGTGCAAGCGCTCCCACAGAAGACACAAGCTAGCGGTTACTGAGAGGATGATGTCCCTACTTACCACACCGGGAGCTGACATGGCTTGGATCATGTCATTCCATACTATCATGGCGGCCTTGAATCGCCTTGATATATCCCGCAACAAGTTAATCGGTCTTCTAGTGCAGTCCATTGCCGTTGCACCGCCGGGGATCAATTGAAAGACCTATGACTACTCAGTATCTCAACAGCTGAACAAAACACAATCAATACCTCAATTTATAGACATTGCCAATGTGCTTCAGAGCGCAATTGGTAAGCTGCAACCAAAGGCGTTGGGGTTGGTTGATCTGATGGAACTGGGCAAGATACAAGCGGTTAGAAATTGCTACATCCCACCTCAGCAAAGGAATGTAAATGGGCCCCCACCAGTCAAGCCAGGATTGTCTGTCAATTGGGCCGCTTTCTACGCTGGGAAACACAAGACCAAAGTGCTCTTGGATGCCTACAGATGCACTTGCAGGTATTGCGGTGACAAGGGCCATTGGTACGCCAACTGTAATATTTTCTGGGGCGATGTTTGAATGGGGAAGATCCCATCTCCCCCGGCAAACCATATGAATCACCTATCTAGGTACCTCCCACCTCCAAGACCCCTGCGCAAGGCCCAGCACAAGGAGCGCATTTGAGTCATAGATATGCCGGATGTTGATGGGGGAGAGATTTTATTATATTCTGGGGCCAGCGCACACGTGAGTGGCCCCTCCCAATATTTCACTCCGTTACAGACCTTAAGCAAGCCAAGAAAATTTTACCTAGCCGCTGATGGACATAACGTACTCGCGTCCACCGTTGGTAGCCTCCCAATCCCAACGAGGACGGGTACAATGACCATCAATGAGGTCTACCTATGTCCTGGAGTCAGTGGGATAATTTTGTCAACTGGCCAACTCTTAGCGGAGGGGTGGAATTTGACTTACCAAGGTTTGAAAGCGATCTTGAGGGACCCCCTTGGAAACTTTTACAATACTTCCTTTTGCAACTTTTGTTGGACCATCCCTACCCATGTTTCATACAATCTTGCAATGAAAATTACTTCAAAACCCTCTTTTGATCCGTTTAAGTGGCATGTACGCCTGGGCCACGCTTCTGAGGCCGTAGTGAGGCAGTCCCTTAAAACCCATTACCCAGACGACATTAGTGGCCCTTGGCGGTCTTTCTTTTGCAAGAGGTGTGCAATGTCAAAGAGCATCAACAAGAAACCTCTGGACGTTGTGTCAGGTATAATAAAGGATGAACCACTGGACCTATTCATCACGGATGTTACAGGTCCATTTGAGGAGGACCTGGTGGGAGCACGCTTCCTGTTGACATTCAGAGACCATGCGTCGACTTACACCTTTATAGCAATCCTGAAATCAAGGTCCAAAGTGACAACCAAGATTCTGGGATGGCTTGAGAACATCTGCAACACCAAGGGTAGGTACCCAAAATTCATTTGGAGCGACAAAGCCGCGGAATACATGGGACCGTTGAAGCGCAAGCTGGAGCCCCTTGGTATACAGATGGCTACAATCCTGCCTTACCATCCAGAGCAGAATGGTGAGGCTGAGAGGGTCAACCGGACTCTGGGGGATATGGCGCGTACTATGCTGAATGAAAGTGGCATGAGCAACAAATTCTGGTTGTTCTCTTACCAGGTTGCTGCATACATCATTAACCGCCTGCCTAACTCTTGAACGGGTGGGAAAACCCCACTTGAGCTGTTATTGGGGGTCAAGCCAAATCCCGCCATCCTGTACCCTTTTGGGGCGGAGGCTATAGTCCACATACCTTCCAAGCAATGCAACAAGCTTGACAAGAGGGGTCAGCAATGTTGCCTCTTGGGATTTCCCTCCGGAGGCGCTGGATGGCTCTTCTGGTTGGAGGACAAGAGGTGCATCATACATTTGGCGTCTGTGATCTTTCCCTTCTTCCAAACCCTGCCAGTTTGCCTAATTGACAAGCCTTTGATGGACATCATCAGCCAGTTGCGCCTTGGCAAAGTGGCAACTGACAAATTGGCGGAGGCTGAACAGCTTGCAATTGATCGCCTTCCGAGGACCGTTGAGAGAGCTGTACCCAGATCAATGCCCAAGGCACTGAAAGGTGAATGGGCAAAGGAGTGGCTGAAGAGTGGCAAGGACAAAATTCAACAATTCAATGACATGGATGTTTGGGAACCAGTCCGCCCCCACAAGGGGATGAAGGTCCTAGGCGCAAAGTTTGTTCTGGAACATAAAAGGGATGCGGAAGGAAATCTAATTCAGCAGAAGTCCCTTTACGTTGCAAAGGGATGCAGTCAGCAAATGGGAGTCAATGTATATGAAATTTACGCACCTACTGCTTTGCTTAACACCCTCTGGATGCTACTGGCCATGGCGCACCATGGGGGTTACCCTCTTGCAAGTTTTGATTTCAGTGCTGCTTACCTTTACGGCCCAATCAAAGGCAAGGTTTATGTCCAACCGCCAATCCTTGTCTGCCCGTAGTGGAAAGGATATGTTATGAAGCTTAAGAAGTCCATGTATGGTACCAGGCAGGTGGCGAGATGCTGGTGGAAACATTTCAAGTCGGTCATGGAAAGAGTCGGGCTGAAGGCAAGCAAACTGGAGGATTCTCTGTATATGTGCAGGGATGGCAATGATTTTGTTGTGGTGTGGTTGCACGTCAACGACGGAGTTGTAATGGCGTGTGGTTGCACGTCAACGATGGAGTTGTAATGGCATCCTTGGATTGGATGTTACAACGTTTTTGGAAAGGAGTAGAAAGTGAATTAAAGATCAAATGGAAGTCATTGTTGGATAAGATCGTGGGTATCAGGGTGCAGACTGAAGGGGAAGGCATGACACTGGATCAGGAGCTCTTTGCCCGGGAAATTGTTGACAACTATCACCGGCAGATCTTCACAAGGAGCGCTCCTCTGTCCGGCACTCAGGTATGCACCAACAATGGGGATCCCGTGCAAACAATGGAATACCAATCCATAGTTGGTTTGCTGATGTACCTTGCATGTGGGACACGGGCCAACATCACCTACGCGGTAAATCTCCTGGCAAGGTTTAGTTCATCTCCATTGTTGGTGCACTGGACCAAACTCAACCACCTTGTGGGCTACCTGAAGGGGCCCTTGGCAAAATCTCTCCAATATACCCGGGGCGGTTTGGGGGGCCTCTCCATATGGGTTGACGCAAGCTTTGGCAGTGAGCACAAGCGCTCCACAAGCGGATATGTCATCAGACGTAATGGAAACATGGTGGCATGGGGGGCAAGGTGGCAAACAGTTGTTGCACTTTCCACCTGTGCAGCGGAATATGTAGCGTTGTTGGAAGGTTCTCAACTGCTAGCTCACCTGCGGCTGACCCTGAATGACCTCAGCTTTAACTGTGAATCCATGATTCACTGTGACAACAAAGCGGTGGCCATACTGATTGCAACCAGTAATGGCTTGAGGAAGCGTACCAAATACCTGGAATGCCCCTTCTATTTTGTGAATGATTTCATCAGGCGGGATCACATCAGCCTGCAATGGACAAGCTCAGCGATGCAACTTGCTGATATCATGACCAAAGCCTTGGTTGCCACCAAACACACCGAGGGAACAACAGCCCTGGGAGTGGTGTAGGGACTAAATTGTGGGAGGGGGTGTTGGAATATGAGGTAAGACACAATTATGTCATGCATCAACATCTACCACATTTCACAGTTCTCCCATATGTCACACACCTTGTAAATAGATATATCACCTCAACATCCACCCGCCCCGGGATCCTCTTCTCTCCTCACCGAGATATGGATCCCGGGATGGCCGAATACCGGAGCTAACGGCCGACGGTGGTGGATGACTAGGTTGTGAAACTCCACAATCATCATGCGCATGGCCCAAGTATGACGTAGCTGGTTGGAGGAGGTATGGGTTTAGATGCTTGGATGAGGGATGGAGGTATGGATATATATACTTGAGTTGGATTGCAGCTGGATCCGCATCTCTCTTTCGTCATTCATCATCGTCATCATCACCATCATTAATGCCATCATCGACTTGATCTCAAGCAATCGACCATCCATCCATCCAATCCAATCCAATCCAATCCAAGCCACGAGTTAGACGATGAGATTACCGATTGGTGGTAAGGATCAATCGATCTCAATTCCATCTATCTCATCCTGATTCCCTCTTCATCATCAACTGATCTTCACATCTCTTCCATCTTCAGCCATGCGATCATCTTCTACTCCATCGAACCAGCTCATGGTCGCTCGACTTGGATCCTGGGGAACCGCTCGTCGAATGAATGCGTACATAAGAGCTGCCGGTACGATTCTTTCACGACGACACATCAGTACGGTCGGTGTCATCGGTGCTGGTCAGTACAAGTCTTGGAGTCGCCTCTAATCAGAGTCCTATCACTATCACTATCATCTTACCCGCTTCTCACCTTGGCTGGAATGGATTTAGGTCAGATGGGTACTGGAATCGCTCTGGTGGCTGCTAAGGTGAACGAATCCAAGCCTCTGGCGAACTGACGGCATGAGGATGTGTGGTCTACTAAACTCGATAATCGTTTACAGAATGCCGCCGTCGACGTAGTTCTCCATGATCAATCTACAGCCGCTCAGCAGAAGGCCTTAGGTTTCATCGGTACGTCCTCCATTCATCCTCACGATCAACGGATCTCGGTCGAAATTTCCCAAATTAGCTCATCGCTTGAATCCAACTCCTGGTCTCCTCGAGAACGGGCGGGTTTTTTTTTTTATATTGATTTGTTTCAGACAAATTGTTAGCAAAGGACGTCTCGAAGCAGAAACTCGAAGAGTCAGAGGCAAAAAAAATCCGCGCAAGGGTTCGAACCGTTAACGAGCTGGCAGATTTCAAGCACGTTGATTTGGTGATCGAGGTAAAGTCATGGTCGATATCCATAGATGAATCACCCGTCTTCCAAACCTAACCCATCATAGACACGCCTCGTTTGCCGTTCTAATGGCTCACCAGGCAGTGGCCGAACAATTACCCCTCAAGCAAGCGATCTTCTCGCAACTCGCCACCATATGTAAACCGGATACGATCCTCGCTTCTAACACATCTTCAATCTCTCTGACTAAAATCGCCGCCTCCGCCATCGGTCCTACCGGTAACGCTGATAGCCCACAATCCAAGCCTCAAGCTGGATTTTCATCGCCCTCCAGAGTCGTCGGCCTACACTTCTTCAATCCAGTATGGTTTCTCACTCTCTTCCTGTTGACTTCATTTCGTTTTGATTTTGATACTGAAATTGGGTCTGGCCTCGAAGGTTCCCGTCATGTCCCTAGTGGAACTGATCGCAGCATTACAGACCTCTCAAGATACGCTGAACCGTGCCAGAGAGTTTGCGACTCGATGCGGGAAAGTGGTCACGGTATCCAAAGATACTCCTGGGTTTATTTCCAATCGAGTCAATCCCATTATACTGCCATCGTTGACTGGACCGAATAGGCATATGACTTACGCATCGTTTTATGTACATTTTTTCTTCCAGGTACTTATGCCAATGCAAGCCTGAATATCTTCGTCTTTGCCCTCACTTCTCTACCAAGTTGATCCCTTAACTGACAGTCCATCACTTGCTCATGAACCTTGAGGATCTAGGATAAATGAGGCAATTATATGTCTTGAAGAGGTAAGTCATGGAATGCTTCCATCATAAAGCGATCTTGCCGGTTTGATCGAAACTGCTCCAGGGCGTTGGGACTCGTGAAGATATCGATCAAACGATGAAGCGGGGTACGAATGTTCCCATGGGCCCACTAACCTTGGCTGATTTGTGAGCCAGCCCATATCGAGGCCTTCCTAGCCCGAGTCATGCAATTTATGACGCAAGTTTCATTTCTATTATTATCTTTCGTCCAAAGCATCGGTTTGGACACCTGTCTATCGATCATGCAAGTCCTTTACAGTCAAACTTCGGATTCAAAGTATCGTCCCTCAGTTTTGTTGAGTCGTATGGTCGACGCTGGGTGGCTAGGTAAAGTCTTCCAAACGTCAAACTGACGATTAAAATGTTTCTCTTACTGAGCGCTGCGGGGATAACTTTGCCTTTTCGATTTCTAGGGAAAAAGGTCGGGAGGGGATTTTACACCTACGAAGACTGATGAGCTTGGTCATCGACAAACTGGTGTTGCCGGCTATTCATGAAGACATGGGCTCAGCCAAACTGCCTGAGAAAGGGGGGTGAAACAATCAAAAATATTAAAGAATGAAATCAAACACCACAAGCCCCAAGGCGTTAGTTGATAGATATATTTTCTGCTTCTCTCGATTGTTTTGGTTAGGCTCCACTCCCCCATGAGTGTAAGCGACCAAATAAAACGTGTAAATAGAAAGACACGGAAAATGCGACTGACCACTTGATTTGAAGGGAAAAAAACTGAGGACAAAGTTTGAAACTCCCTTACACCAGGTGAAGAGGGTTTGAAAAGTCTTCCTTACGATAGAGCTAAATTGACTCGTTGATGTTTGTACCCTTATTTCTGTTGATAAATATGATAATTAATGCTATGTTTGCTCTGTTTTATTTGCAGTTCCTTTATTTTCCTTTTTGCTCTTAACAGTTCCTCTAGTAGAGCTTTATTTTTTCTTTTATTCCACCATGTATTGCTCCTGGATGAAGTTTCAGGAACACCATTTCTCATATGTCATCAACCAACATAAGATGGTCTAAGAACCCTTCAGACAAACCCGAGCTATAATGTCTGATGTTAATCCATGACACTCTTTCCATTGCTATCAACTGCTCATTGAAAGAAGATCAAGATTCAACCAGTCACTTCAGGATGCTACAAGACTAGATCAATCAACAATCAGTCATAAGTATGCTGTATTTGATTGCCTCTTCATCACAGCAAGTCCAACTGTTTCCTTTGAATAATGTATGGTTTAATTGGATCAGTCTCCAAATCAAGTCCAACTGTATTTCTTCTTCTATTGGATATTATTTTCATCATCAAGTCTTATTTAAGGCCATGATTATAATAGCCAAAGTCCTCACCTGCTTGTGGTTGCTCAGTTTGTCATAAAATTTCAAATCTTTTACCAACTCTGTTCTTATTCCAAACCTACTGGCTGGTCTGGGTTTTTCAATCCTCTCAAGTTTTTTTTTTTTTTTTTTTTTTTTTTTGGATGGTCAGAAGCCAAAACAGCCAATCTGAAGTCTCCAATTGGGCATCCTCCATCACCTGGACCAGGAGGTGGGAATCTTAACTTCAAAGCTCTGGTGCTCAAAATTGTTAATGGAGCTCCCTCCCTTACTCATTCAAACAAACTCCCCAATTCTGAAGAGGAAGATGACCTTGATGTTTAAGCTGAGAGGTGTCCATGTCAGTATGTACTCTACAAACTCACATGGGGAACTGCCTGGAGATCTGAAGCAACAGATGATTGCATGTCTTCTGTCAAAGCTTGAGCCCTCTACCTGCACCAATGTCATTGAGGTTTTCCCTGAAGACTTTACCAAGATAATACAGACAGCAGCACAAGAGCATTGGGCCTCCAATCAAGCATCAAACAGAGCAGGGATCCACTTCAATTTCCTCCATCACTTTCACAAATGCATACCTCAGAAAGCTTCTAGTGGTTGGGATACATAGACCTACCTGAAGATATTCTCAGCTATCTCATACTTTTCAGATATCTGGATTTTCTTAAAGCCATGCCTTCCCACATTATGGACTCTGGAAACACAGTGATGCTTACTCTGGTTCTGAAACATCATAGTTGACAGAAGCATAAAGTAAAAGTTGCAACACAGGAATCTGAAAAATCTCCAAAAACTGTAAGGTAGAATTTCCGGATCTTTGCCTTTAAAATCTTTCAAATAAATCAGAGTGGCCTTACCAAAAAATAAGAGGTGCATGACTATTCCTGATTTTTTTTTTAAAACAAATCAGCATCTAAACCATGCCAAAGAAAGATTTGTTCTTGATGGTGGTTTCCCAATTCACTTTACAAGAAGTTTAGGCCTCTTTTCCTCTCTTGTCAAATCACCCAATGGTAAAAAAAAATTGACTGGTGAGAAAGATGCAATCATTGAGATGAAAGGGTGTGGGAACAGCTGCTACATTGTGTGTATGAACTCCAATCATCCTGTAGAACTCTGCATGGTTTCCCAGTGCTACAGCCAACCTATTATCAATGTACCCAAGGGTTCCAAAACCAACTTGATAGATCCACTCTAACTAAAAGTTTCAATTTCACTTTAAAAGGGGGAGAATTTATCAGATGCTCAATTTTCAACAAACTAATGCAACTTGACCCTAGTGATCCACTTGGCAAAGTCTACCACCAAAATTTAAAAAAACTAAATCAGAACCATCTTAAATTAGTTCCTCCCAGCATTGAACATTGTGGTAGCTATTTATAGACACAATCTTCAATTTTACCATGTTGGCCAGAGCATGGTAGAAAACTTCACCATATTAATAAATAGAGACACTGAGATTTTTCCAGAGTGTGGTAGAGGAACCCCCCAGATTCAAAAATGGACACACTGAGCCAACAAAAGATCACTGAATACATTCAAAAGAAAAATTTGAACAAAAAGACTAAGGTATGGTAGGGGTAGTCTGTGAGTCTTAGGATCCAATGTGGAAGACACAACTTATTTTCATGCAATTCAGGCAATAAAAAAATTCTATTGGTCACAACTGGAAGACAAGAAGGGAGCATGGCTAACTCAATCTCCAAAAGATTAAGCAGACTGGTGGATCAAGATTGAGATCAAATATTCATTCAAATTAGCACAAACACCATACCAATCAATCACTTTGAAGTGCAAGAAGTCCTTATAGGCTTGGCTAGTGCTTGTTCTTGGGTACTTAGATTTTTGCCCTTGATTTTGGACCAGATAATTTGCATAACTGATCAGTTTGGTGCTTGCATGCTTTTGATGGGCAAGGCTCTGATTAGAAAATTTGGCTAGCAAAGGTCAAAGATTTTGGGTAGTGCAACAAATGATATTTTTTCTTGAGTAGAACCCCAAACCTTTAAAAATGAAATCAAAGGAATCTTTCAACCATAAAACAATTGAATTTTCAGAACTGGTGCATTTTGAAGTATGAGGATTGAAACCGGTTCACCTGGCATATCCCCTCACACAGTGGTATGTGACACCATAAAACCTGAAAATGGACTGATCTTGAAGCCAGTCTAATAGTATTTTAACCTCCTGAAAACAAGTCAAATTTATTGTGGAGAGTTTCCCAGAGGAAGGAAGTGGGTGCACAACTCACCAATTCATCCTAGGAATATTTAATAATGCTCCAGTTGACACTCCATTTCAATTTTTCAGGATACTTTTGACTCAGCATTGGGCCTAGCCAACTTGAAAGGCCTGTTTCATGCTATAATGCATGAGAATAGCTGACTTTATTAGCCTGTTTGATGAGTTATCTTCATGAATACTTGCAACTGATTAGTCACAATGAAGATATCCCAAGAAGATCACCATCTTGATTGGGGTAATTGAGTAGCCAAATCATGATAATACTTTCCTGCGGTGAGAAAGGTAGACATTCTATGATCTCCTGGGGATTGTGTCTATTCATCCTCATTTCTATTTTCCCTCAACTATTAATTATTTAGTGAGCTTTTATTTCCCATTTAACCTTCTGAGATCTGGTGTTATGGATTCTGCAACTTGATTCTTTCAAGCCTCCTTGGCCAATAGAAAAAACCACATATTAGTGCTAGGTTCCCAAGCCATTAGTGATCTTTAGCAGAATTTTGCCCAGAAGGACAAAATTTTTTCCCAGATCCTTGGAAAATTTGATACTAAGAAAACTACCAAAGTTACCTCAATTCCTGGTAAAGACAAGCACCACCCATAAAAAATTTGAAAAGCACTAGTTTGAAATCTGAACCAAAACCAAAACTACTGGCAAATAACTTTGAACCAAAGACAACTCCAACCCACAGCCATTCCCATACATAAATTCAAGCAAAACAATTTTAATGAAAAAAAGCTACAATCACACCTTTATCAAATTTTAAGAAATAAAAGCCCCCCTCAGATGATCAAGCAGGACCATCCTGGAGGCTTTGACCACACCAAGGCAAGCTCTGATCTCATCTTTTTTCAATAAATCATGCATTAATAACCATTTCAATCTTTAGGAGGCATGTTAAATTCATATCAAGCCATTGTGGGGCCCCATTACTCAGAAAGCCATCCCAACTGACCCAATTGCAGAAGAACTTAGGAAATTTTGTCAAAAATTCACCTCATTAAATGAAACACAAAACATTCTTGAAAAAAAGAACAGTCCAAATTGAATACCCAGAGAAACAATTAATTTTCTTTGTTAAGCCAAAGAGAAAAAAACAAAAATTGTTAAACACATAATTCAATTACCTGAATGCATGATCCAATATGTCTGTGTCTTGTCAACAAATCTTGTTTTATGCAACTTGGAAACAGAACTAAACAAAAAACCAGACTCTATATCAGATGAAGCTTGCCACCTCTCTTTGCTATAATGAAATTCTGACAATTGGTTGCTGGTGGATTTTAAAATTTCATGAAGATTGATTATGGTGTATCAAAGTTAGAAAAAACACCATTAGAAACCCCCCTTTTTTTTACCAAACCCACCATTTTTAATGGTGGGCTTCTGAAACACACATACCCCCTAACTGGTGTATTTCAGAATGGTGGGTTTCAAACATCAAACCCGCCATTTTAATCCATCCACCATCCATCACATGCAAAACACCCATCCACACCTCCAACTCAGCAAATCCATATGCTGCAAGACTCCAAAAAGTGCTGAGCCGCAGGCAGTTCTTTGGAGGGGAAAGGTGCTGTTTAGGCTTCCCTCCTGAGCATTGCAAAAATATTGAAATGTAACCAGAATCAAGATCCAGAACCTTGTAAATACGGAATCAATAGAAGGGATGAATTTGATAGTAGTCAGTAGCAATGGAACCACACTATCTGAGGCAAGATGATGCAGGAAAAAACTTGAACAAAATAAGTTAAATTTTTTTCAGAGTTCAATAGAACAAGGCAGTTGTAAGTAAAAATGCCAACAAGCTGATAAATATGGTCATCAGCAGAAGATTAGGAAATATCAACTCAATCCCAAACAACCTCCTGGTTCTCAATGAACCTGCCCAACTCTCTGCAATCAAGGGCTTGAAGGGTACTGGATAACTGTGGGTGGCTGTAAAAAACAAAGCAATTTGTTTTGTGAAGCTCTAGAAGCAAAGCAGTAACAAATTAAAAAAAGAATAACCCAGAACTTCTCAAGGGACTCAAGAAGAGCGTGGCAGAATTCAGCTTTTAAAGAAATAAAGGGAGGTTAAACACTCCAGATTTCAAGCTTAAACAAACCTCTCAGTCAAAAATGACTGGTTCTGGATGGATGATCAAAAAGAATGATCAGTCAAGTATGGTCAAAAAAGAAATCAAGGAGTGGTATAACACACTCAAGAATCCAAACAAATGGTTTCTTCTTCAGCCAGCAAGGCTATTGGTTGGTGATAACGGATAAGGTCACAGGGGATGGATCAACGATTTGTGTATGGAGGCTCAAGGATGAAGGGGCAATCATAGATATAACCAGGATAAGGATGCTCAGAAAAAGGTGAAGGGCCCAACCAATTTTATTGATTGATTATAGTGCTGATAATGAAAGGATTCTGGGAAAAAGGCAGGGGAGAGCCCCACCTTTTATGGGCCAGAAGCCGTGTGTATTAATTACATTGAGAAGACACAAATGAGCTCAGAAAAATAATAATTAATTTTATTTTTTCTTGTTCTTTTTTCTTTTTCTTTTTCTTTTTTTCTTTTTCTTTTTTTTCTCTTGGATGATGAAAATAATAATTAAAAAAACAAGAATTAATGACAGGAAGATCAAGAAATGTGAACAACAAAAAAGATGAGGGAAGAGAAAAAAAAGAGATCAGCCAGCGTCACAGATGGCATTGGGCAGAAGATGGAAAGTGGATGCGCCAACCATGCTAATTGGTGATGGGATCCAGAAAGTTAGTGGTGTGGAGGAGGATCAAGAGCAAGGGAGGAGTGGTTGGTTTCAAAAGTGTGCCAGTGCAAGCAATGGTGTCAACTGCTGATGGTGGTCTTTGTTGTCATCAGGTGATGGCAGCCAGAGGAAGGGTGGGATTGGATGGATTTCAGGAGATGAATGATGTTGAGGAGGTTGCTGACCACCATATGAAGGCGCAAGCAAAAGCATTGATTGTTGATGGTGATCTTCTGCTGTTCTGTAAGATCTTGAGAAGCCAATGGCCATTGGAAATTTCCATTGACCAATTGGTGGAGGGCAATGGGATCATTGGCGTTGAAGATGAGGATGGGAATTGACAGTGTTCATTGTTGTTTTTTGATGGGCTGGATCAATGGCCAATCAAAAGTTGGAAAGGGGATCAAAAATGAGAAGGATGATGGAGATGGAAATGGATTGCACGCGCTTTGCCAAAAACCCGGGCAGAAAGCTCAATGAGGACAGATTGGGCAGGGGATCTGGGGATTTGAACACCCTTGAGACCCTTTTTAGACCACTACAACAGGGAGGAGGTGGGAAAAGGGAAAATGGAAGAGTACCCATAGCAAAAAAATTTTTTATGATGCTGATGATGATGACAGACTAAATAATTTTTTTTAGAAATTTCCCTTTTACATGAGTTTTCCCAGATTGGTCACCCCAACGCATCACAAAAATCTCATCTCCATTGCTTCAAATCTCCATTGCTTCACATCTCCATTGGTTCAAATATCCATCACAGCACACAAATCCCATGATCATCTCATCACCCCACATCACATCACCATCTTTCTCAAATGTCCAATCAAACTTCCTGGCAGCAAGTTGAAAACACAAAAAATCTGAGTGAACTTTTTTTATTATTTGAATCTGATTCAGAATCCAATTTTGAATCAACTTGGTTAGCTTTGAATTCTCTACTGGAAAAGCAATACATTCTTCCACAAAGAAACACTCTCTACAACCCTTTGTATGAAAGGAAAAAGCTTCACCTAATCCCCAACTTAAGCTTCCAGCAACTGTTCCAAAATTTATTGCCTTCATTCATGAAACTTTTGGAGATGATTGAAGAACACCACATCTTCCAGAAAAATTATTGGAATCCTCAACAAAATCTAGCTATCCAACAGGCTTTTGATCTTTGTTGATTGGGATAAAATGGAAATGGAGCAGAAATTCATTTATTAGAAAATCTATTCTTGTTCAGTTATGGATCCATTGACTTATACACCAAAAGATTCATGATGCTATCCTATCTTTCTGTTGATTGGTCCTTTTTTGGCCAAAAAAAGAAGAAAGCAAGGAGATATATCAAGTAATGGAGACTGAAGGCTTTCCCGGTTGCATTGGTTTTGTTGATGGAACCACTATCCCCTTGAGTCAAGAACCCAAGCTAGATTGCATCAACTATTTTGATTGGAAAAAAAGGAAATTGATTCATTTCCTTTCCAATGCCTTTGAATCACCTCTACCTCACCATCACAACAACCTCACAAACCAACACCTCCTCACCCACAATCACCACCTCACCTCACATCACTCACTTCATCCCCTCCTCCCAACCCTGGTAGGCCCCCTCCCCCTCTTCCTCTTCCTTCCCCTCACTGGTTGCTGATCCTTTGATAATTCAACCATTAGGCCTCCCCTGACTCCATTACCCCATCTATCAAGGTGAGTAGGTGGAAAGCAGAGGGATCTTTGAAAAAAGAGGGCTCAAATGAGAGATTCTGAAATCTCTTTGGAAGTAAATGAAGATGGGTTTAACAAAAAGGCAGTTTGGTCTTGATAAAAACTACAACCTTTGGATTTTTACCCTGCTATTGCTGCCAAAAAGAAAACTCAAAAAACCACCCCTGAAGAGTTTGGACAAGGCAAACAGAAGATTGAAAAATCCCATTTCTTCAGCTCTGGAAAAGTCCCTGTTCTTGATTGTTCCAATTGCCACTCATGTTGAAATAATCAAATTTTTCCCATTGAATAAACTCTCCCAGAAATAAAAGAAAAACCTCAACTTGGTCACAGCATTCCTTCACCAATAAAAACATTTGTCAACACGGTTTGTCCCTCAATATCTTTGGCTGAGAAAATGTGGGCAATTGGATGGCAAAAATCAATGCACCCTTCTGAACTTTTTTGGAAGCTGTAGAGACTCCTGTGGGATTATATGAATAATTTAGCAAATAGCTTGCTTGCAGTCATTGAAGGTTAATTTAGTATCACTTCCACTCCTTTAGAGTATTAGTAAAAACTAAGGTGGTTTTTAATTGCCTGCCCTTCTAGTACTATAGTAAGTCTGCACAATATTTTTTTTTTAAAATTAATGGTTGATTTCTTTGAGAATTAAAATAGGTCTAAGATCAGACTTAGATTTAGTTCTGAATTGTTATTTGTAGGGTTGTTTCAAGAATGGACCAGATGTATTGGGTTATTGGTTAGTGGTTGACCAGATATGTGTGATCTTAACCAATACCCAAATTTTAAAGGGTTCAAGGGTTTTATCAAAGGGTTGATTCAGGAGAGGACCCAAGGACGGGCTCACCCAAAGGGGGCTGGTTAGAGGAAAAAAAAGGTTGGCAATCCTTTTTTTTTGGTGCTCTCTTTCTTTGTAAGAGTAATTATTGAGTGATGGGTGGTTTCCTTTAAATTGGTTCTGAATAGTTCAGGTCACAAAAGAACCCTTATTCAAAGCACCTAATGGGGTGGTTTCAATTGTTTATGAGGTAAAAATTGGTTTTTGATTTCCTTTTTTTTATTGGTACACTGAAAATCTCCTTTTTTTTATATCTGGGTAGGACCACAGATGGTTGGATAGTAATTGGATGATGAGTAGTTGATTAGTGGGATGTGGGTGGAGCTCATGGTGGTGGGTAAAACCTGAATAGGGCAGAGAGGTGCTCATTAAATAGAAAAATCCTGACCCAGGGGTTCTCAGGGCTGCCCCTGAGGTTCTTCCTTTCCTGGTGGGGAACAGTGGGGCATAGGTACATGAGGCATTTCTGCTGGTTGGGAAAATCTAATACAGTTACATGAGGAATATCTGCCGGTTGGTAAAATTTTTGCACAGGTTTTTCATGCATGCACAGTTCTGCATAAATTGCTGTGTAGTGCAGATATAATATACTACTGTGCAGGACTGGTGATTGGCTTGGTGCTACTTGACTATTCACATGTATTGCTGTGAAGAATTGGTGGTTTGTTTGGTGCTGAATGGTCTTGACTGCATGCATATATTTCTGGGTAGTCTGTATTGGGATTTTACTGTTGGGATGTTTGGTTTCAAATGCTTCTGAATGCATAAATTTCTGTGAGTTTGGGGTTGTTTATTTACTACATGATCTTGGCTGCCTGCATAAATTGCTGTGTGGTAGCTGGGGTTGTTTTGTACTTCAAGACCCTGGCTGCCTGCATAAATTGCTGTGCATAGCTGGAGTTGTTTTTTACTACATGATCTTGGCTGCCTGCATAAATTGCTGTGCATAGATGGGGTTGTTTGGTACTAAATGATCTTGGCTGGCTGCATAAATTGCTATGTGGTAGCTGAGATTTTTTGGTGCCATAAGATCTTGGCTGCCTGCATAAATTGCAGTGTTTTAGCTGGGGTTTTTTGTTACTGCAAGATCCTGGATGCCTGCATAAATTGCTGTGTGGTAGCTGGGGTTTTTTGGTACTACAAGACCCTGGCTGCCTGCCTAAATTTCTTATAGTTTGGAGTATACAGGTGAGGTGATTGGTTGTATTTTTGGTTGATGTGTTGTGTTGAGATGATTGGTTGTATTTTTGGTAGAGGTGTTATGGTGAGATGTTACTGTTATGTGTTTTAGGGATTCCAAGTATACCCATTTGGACTTTCACTGGTATTTGATACCTGGATGTGATCTGAGCTTTCCACAATTGATTTTGGCTGTATCTTCTAAAACATGAGAGATAGAGGGGTAGTTTGACTGGGTGACTATATGTTATTTTGGTGTAGAATCCATTTCTGAGGTTAATTTTATGATTGGGATTAAATTGATAAAAGAAAATTGAGTCTGATTGCTACAGATAAGGTTTGGTCTACCACAACACAATTTGAAGAAATCAGCTGTTCAATCTTGCCCCCAGGAGTTTAAATTTTTGAACCTTAGGTCTCAAAAGATATCACAAATTATAGGCCAAATGTTCAGGAAATTAGCAAGACTGGCACACAATTCCAACCAAGAAACCACGCTGGAAAACAATATACCCTCTTTATCTTCATTGGAATTTTTATTGGCCTTACTCCTTTCAACTTCTCCCCTAACATCACCTTCACCTCAGACTCCTTCTAAAACTCTCCCCATATTGACAAAGGTGATGTCTCCTCCTATTCCTTTTTACTGGTGGTCCCAACAAAAAAATTGAATTGACAAAATATCAACAAAAAGGAAAAATATCAAGTATCCAATGGCCAATTTTTCTTTGCTGAGCTCAGATTTAGAAATGATTTCAAAGAAAAAGGTATTTTAAAAATGGTTTGGGAAGCAAATAAGTAAAAGCATTGTACTATTCCTTCCATGGATACTGCCACCAATAGTAGGATGGCTATGTCTTTTCAAATTAAAGAGACCACTCTCAACACTTGCAAAGACTCAAAAAGTGGTAAAATATATTCTAGACCAAAAATGTAAATAAGAATAAAAAACATTTTTTCATTTGTGGGTTTAAAAATAGGCTCAAACGTTGTTGTATTTGAATTTTTATTTTTAAAAAAAATATCAGAGAAAAGATTTTACAATCCAAGTAATTGAGTAATTTAATTTATTTCATCAACAGTTATACTGCTACCAATACATGCCATTGCTACTGATAACCTATCTTCTTTTTCCATGGCTAGCCTTTCCCTCTCCTTTTGGAGTTTGTCTTCCTTGTGATCCTTCTCCTTTTCCTCTTTTTGGAACTCCAGCTCAGCCTTTTTGATTTGCCACTCATAATCCAACTTTTTTTGATGAGCCAAACTCTCATGTTTCTGCTTTTGACAATTCATAACCAGTTGACAATCCTAGTTGTGCTTTTAAGTTGAAGTTTTTCAGATTAAATTTGTGATTTCACTGTTTTTTGGAGGGGAATAGGAATGAGCTTGATTTTGAAAGCAAGGAGAATCCAATGCACTTACTTGAATCTTGCTTCTAGATGATATCCTCAAAGCCAGAAAAATTTGAAGTGTTTCTCCTCTTTTCATGGCTATTAGGGTTGATTTTGATTGAATTGTAGGCCTTTTGCTTTCCATTTGCAGACGAGGTTTGCGTGGGAGCATCATTGCTCTCATTTGAAGGGGATGTGGGAGGCCCAATTGGCTTGAGTATTTGGCCATTTAGGAATGGATGAGGCTGTTTTTTTAAAATCTAAATCAGTCAGGATTAACCAGACAGAAGAGAAAAGAACTTGGTTCCTTACTTGAGCTGATTTTTATGGTAGTGGAAATACAGGAACCACGTGCTCCTCATTGGCCAAATCATAAGTTCTTCCACCCACAGAAGAGAGCAATACAAAGAAGGAAGTGAGGGTTCCAAGGAAGGGTCAAAATTATTGATCAATGCTGATGTAGAAATGATTAGAGCTGGTTCTGTAGGAATATCCTCCTCCACATCAGATTGGGGCCACTCATAGGTTTCATTTGGATCATCATTGCTAGTATGAGCATCGGGAGCCAGGTCCTCAGCATCAACTGAATCTGATGGTTGGGAATCAAAAGCCTCCAAGGGGGTGATATTTGTCTTCTTTCCAAATGTTTCATCAATTTGAATATAAAAAGGACAAATCAAGTCAAACTTATCAACCACTGAGTTGATTCCCTTTGCTTTATTGGAGTTGGTGATGCCAAAGCCAGTGGAGATTGACATGGAGCCGGCTTTTTTGTTACTTGGTTCAATAGTTCTTGTATTGCTCCCCCATCTGTTTGGATGAAAGATCCAGCCTACCTTTTTTTTATTCTTCAGTTGATTGGCCATCAGGAGATAAGAATTAAACTTAGAGGAAGGAGGTTGGCCAACTCATGTTTCATTTTTGGATCCAAAGCAAGCATTTTAGTTGGAAAGAACTTTGAGCAAGTTTACCAGGAGGATGTTATCAGCTCTCTTCAGGTTACTTGAGCATTTGGAAGCTGATGGGGGAGGATTTTTTGGATGATGAGGTCCTGGGAGATTTTTTCTTTGCTCCATTAGTTTTTCTAGTGGACTTGTGGGGGGAAGATCACTGAGGGGACATTTAAAAAGAGTAAGTTAGATGAAGGGATAAAGAAATGAAGCAATGAAGTGATGAAGGGATGTGTTGGAAGCAGGGATAAAGTGATGGAGCAATGAAGCAATGAGAGCTAGGATGTGATGAAAGTGGGGATGAAGCAAGGAAGTAATGAGAGGATGGATGTTATAAAAGCAATAATGTGTGAGAAATTGATGAGAGTGATGAAGCAATGAGATTGATAAAGAAATGGTAGTGATCAAGTAATGAGGATAGCAATGAAGAGATGAAGAGCAATGAATCAAATTTTTGGATGAGGTTGGAGTTAGAATTTTTCCAATGAGGTCAGAGGTCAAAACCAGGGGTGATGATGTGGAATGATGGGTTTGGGAGGTGAAAGCCTTTAAATAATTTATTTGACAAAAACCATTTATTTTCAGGTAACTTTGACAAATCTGATGTAAAATAAGTGGGTTTTTTGATTTTTAATGGCGGGTTTGAAATGACCTATTTGGTTTGAAACCCGCCATTGAAAAATGGCAGGTTTGCTTAAATTTGATACATCCTATTGAGAATATTTCAACAAATTTGAGCTTTTGATGCAGAACTAAAATAAATATCTTCACTATTTCTTAGAAAAAACCTGTGAAAAATAGAAGAAAAATAATGGAAAACACTTTTGAGATGAAGAAACAAAGGTCATCGCAAAAAATAAAGAAGTAAATACCTAAGCATTTGAAATTTTGGTCTTTTCATTAAATATCTCAAGTAATTTTTTTTCAGTGGCAAGATTCAAGGTAAAGGTTATCAATGAAAAAAGGAATCTGCAAGAAATAACTTGGAATAATAAAATCCTTGCAGCCTCACAGAAATGGTAAATATTGCTCAAAATATAATGTCTATGTTTTCAGAATTTAACTTTCCAATCTGAGGCTGAGACCACATTCATCCAGAGGCTTTATGAAGTCATAAGAAGGAAGATCAAGCTGATGGAAAACAATGCCAAAATTTTTTGTGTGTCCAAATGAAGAAAATAGCCCCTAAAAATTATCCCAAGGCTCCCAAGGGTTTACCTATTAAATTCTACAATAATTATTGTTTTAATGAAAAGCTAACAGGAAAAAACTCAATGAAAGCTGATGATGATGATGATGATGATGATGATGATGATGATGATGATGATGATGATGATCGCACTCTGATATGTG